>KZ067413.1:94008-130658 GCA_002091845.1 Anopheles cracens | reverse complement strand
GAAAAAAAAGTTGTGATTACAGTTGAAGCATTGTTTTGTGCCATTTGTCTTTGTGCACACCTAGGTGTTGTTCGTTGCCTTTGTGTGTTTCTTCTGCCGGAAACGGAAAACTCGAGGAGAAGGAAACGAAATTTGATTGCCCCCGTTCAAAAATCGCGATGAGTTGCCATTTCTTGTCTACCCTCGTCTCTCTCTCGAGGAAGAGGGAAACCGTTTGCTCCAATAACCGCCGTTTTTTTCTGTATGTGATAAGCGTTAGAGTGCTTCGAGGAGGAGGAGTGGTTGTCGATGTGTTCCTTGTCCATTATCATCGAGGTTCGTATTGCTGCCCGGACGGAGAGGAAACCTTCCACCAACCATAAGCGAGAACATTTGCGATGTTCGCTTATCCCCACAGCAGTTTGTGGCAACAAAGAAGTTGACATTAGAACTCTCATTATCAGGTTGTAGCGAATATGCTAGGTGTCAAATAATCCTGTCCAAAGGGCGCAGCCCACGCTATCGATTTAACACTCTAAGGCAAAACGGTACAAACAACACTTCAGAACATGCAACCGCTGAAGCCTTACGCGACGATCCCGTGACGTGAAGACTATCCTGCTCTTCCAGAGCAAGCCAAACACATAGTCTACGATTTCAACCGAAGGACAACCGAGCCGTCGATTGTACGGCCACTATCAGTGGGTCATGCCATCAGACGGGCAAAAACAGGCAAAGACAGACAGACTGTGCCCCGCTCACGACGAGCGATAAGGAAATGTGCCAACGGCGTGACGCGAACCACCCGAATGGGGTGATGTTGTGCTCGATTATCTATCACCAGTGTTCGCAAGACAAGGAAATCTGCTGACCGTCAATATTTTTATTGTGGGTATTTGAATATGTTAAGCCCACACTATTAAAAACTACTATCATAGCATAGAAGCAGATCTCCCAGTGAAGTGGAGCGCTTTCGATCGATGTCGGTGAACCAAAACGATCGCACAGATTTGGCAAAATAAAAAAAGTCTCCCAACATGGACGGGCATGATCACATGATCACATATGGATCCCGCATGCTTGATGTTGACCTGTGCTGAAGCACAGTATTATATCGAGCAACAACATAACAAACCTCCCAATCTGCCCGTGAAGCATCACCGTCTAAAAATAAATGACTGCGTGATCGCACCAATACGCAGGGACCACAAAATTGAAAAAAAATCTGTAGCAACATAGCACACAAGCACGCATACCAAAAACCTTCGGAGCATATTTCAATTCCCGTGGATTCGCAATGTGTTCGTGTGTGTGTTAGGTTTGAAGAGGAACCACAACCCCGCCACAGACAGGCTGTTGTCGCGTCGGTGGGCAACCAGAAAAACAGGTTTTTTTCTTTTGTCGGACGGAGGGGTCGTATCATTTGTACGAAAAATGGAGCCTTTTTTAACAACGATTTTAACGATGAGTCAAGCTGTGCACCGGAGCCCACGACGAAAACGGATGTATATTTCGGGGTGAAACCCTATCCTTGAAGCATTTTTTTTCTTGGAAAGTTTAAATTTCAAAAACGGGAAATTTAGCATGCATCGCAACATGAAGGAGATCGTTCCTGTTCTTCCGCACAGTGAACGAACCCATCGTTCAATTTTGATGTTGTTGCGACATTTCGCAACATTGAGCAATCATAATTCGAGAGGCGATTGAGGTTCTATTCTCGTCCAGCAGGGAAATATTCACCGAAGCATTCTAATTGATCCAGGCGATATATTTTATACATTTTGATTGATCACATTCGTAAACTCCTCTCTGCTACGACGAAGCGAATCAATTTCACATCATTTCAGGATGATGCATGATGTTGAATAGATAAAAGTATATTTTCAGCAATGTGTGGTCCCGGTAAAAGGTAAACACAACTAAAACGCGGAAGACTGGCAGCAGAGCAAAGCAAACCGAAACCACAAACCGTAGCTGTTTGCGTTACTGATAAAAGAGAGTGCGTTCGTACCGTTTGCAATCAGCGCGTCACAGAGATGGACGTTTAGATTTTTTTTAGTAAGTTAGAAAGAGAAGGATGAAACAAGAACAAGAGATTCGTTGTTGTCGTACAAAAAAGGTATAAGGTTTGGATATACAAATTGACTTTAAGGTGAACTCTTTGATTTGTCTTGCTCTTGTGATTTTACTAATCAACAACCAAACAAAATTGGTGCTGCTGGTACACACAACCAATCCAATAAGAACTCGCGGAATGCAAAAACCAACGAAAACACGCCGAGAAGTGTGTTTAGCGGGCTTTGCAAATTTTCACGATCGTGTCGTTATTCGATCCTTTTCGCTTCCGTTCGACACACTTACGTTATAATCTGGAAAATTTGGATGTGAAATGTTAACGCATGTCTATTACTCAGAAAACCCTCTTCTCTCTCTCTCTCCTCTCCGCTTGGCTGCGCGCGCTTACTAGGCTCCGTTCGTTCTACAAAGTTCGATTCTTCAAAAAGCCTACAGGAGGGCGTAAGGTACGGGTTGCGATATTACTGCTCGGACGTACGGAGACTTCGAACTTCGAGTATACACCAGTATGGTTCCCGTTTGTGCGTTAGAACGCGAGAACTAACTTTAATACTCTTTTTATCAACGCTGTCTTGTCGGTGGTTGTGTTCGTACGTACTTTGCTTTCCGAGATCAAATTGCACCCGCCTTGCACCGGGCCAGAATCGTGTAGACACACACGCGCGATAATAGAGCCGTGCACAAGCGTTTTTTTTCCCCCGTACAGGGATGGAGAGGAGGACGACACTGATCAACAAACCCCTTTTTGTGATCAAAACGAGCAACTCGGTGTTGAGTGGAAAGAAAAACTAGTGGATGGTGTGATTCTGGTTTCCCCGAGTTGCTCGCGACAGCGTTTAACTACGATCTCTTTAGTCCTTCGCACACAGCGGTCAATTAGTTTAATTGATCCAGGCGATATATTTTATACATTTTGATTGATCACATTCGTAAACTCCTCTCTGCTACGACGAAGCGAATCAATTTCACATCATTTCAGGATGATGCATGATGTTGAATAGATAAAAGTATATTTTCAGCAATGTGTGGTCCCGGTAAAAGGTAAACACAACTAAAACGCGGAAGACTGGCAGCAGAGCAAAGCAAACCGAAACCACAAACCGTAGCTGTTTGCGTTACTGATAAAAGAGAGAGATATGCAACGCTAATGAGCGGCAGGAATATTATGTGTGTTTTGCTTGCCACATTTGTGTCAACACTGGGACAGAAAAATAAGTTTTCTTTGTTACTTGTATCGTGTTCTCGAGTAAAGGACTCGAATAAGCACCCATTTCACGCCCAAACTCTTCCTCTTACGGAGGTCTTTGGTGCTAGATTGCACTTAACAGCCCATTATTCGACATATTTACTACTTAACTGCACGCTCCATAAAAACAATCCTCGCGATCGTCTCATCAGCAGTTTTCAACCGAAACCTTCCACCCGGCGCCGTTCCGCCTGAGAAGTTTACTTGCATTTGTGTTTACCTCTCCTCTAACGCAACGGAAAAAAGTAATAGACTTCAAAAAATGCTCCTAATCCACGTGCAACTTTCCTGTGTCCAGGTCCAGCATTGCACATGTGTGTGGTGCGCCGACTGGCATGTCAGCAATTCGCAAATAAGCTCCCAGCAAATAAGGCTCTTTTAAGCGGTACCGCACGTGCAACACACACGACGCATACCGAAACACGCCACCGGAATGCTGGTAGGCAGAAGGCACAAAACGCAAGAAAGACAGCAGAGTGAGCACGTGCTGCTCAAGAGAGTGTGAAACAAATCGGTACCGTCCAAAAGGTGCCTCCACACCCAACCGAAAAACTCGTGTGTCTGTGCTCATTAAAACTTTCGATTTTTTTTTGTTTTTTCGTTCATTTCGTCTGGCCGCGTCTTGCTGGAGGAGGAGTGTCGATTGTCGGAATGTTGCTGTGCACCCGCCCCCCCTCCCCTCCCTTTGGCGCGATCGTACGCGTTTGAACTTGAAAATGAAAGTCCACACCCAACAACCGGATGATGGAAGGGGAATCAGCAAAACCAAAACCCAGCGGTAGCTACGCGGAAGATGTAATATACATTCGGGAGTGGTAGGAATGTGATGTTTGCACTACTTACGATTGATTGTTGCGGCAGGTAAAGGTTCGGTTGGTACTTCGGTTCCAGGGCGAGCAGCTCACTCAGCTTGGCCATCATCTGCTCGAACGTCAGAGCTGGTGGTGGTGCTGCTGCTCCGGTGGTGTTGGTAATATACATTCGGGAGTGGTAGGAATGTGATGTTTGCACTACTTACGATTGATTGTTGCGGCAGGTAAAGGTTCGGTTGGTACTTCGGTTCCAGGGCGAGCAGCTCACTCAGCTTGGCCATCATCTGCTCGAACGTCAGAGCTGGTGGTGGTGCTGCTGCTCCGGTGGTGTTGTTACTTGTTGCTGATGATGGTGATGAAGGTGGTGTGGATGATGATGATGATGCGGTGTTGGTGGTGTGCTTATGTGGTGAGGTGCACTTAGCCGCTGCCGCTGCCCCGGCAGCTCCGGCTAAGTTCTGGCCATCGTCATGATTGGCGCGTGCCGTGCCGGCCGCGGCGGTATCCATCATCATCGGGCTGTGGTGGTGGTGTTGGTGGCGGTGGCGGTGATGGTGCTCGCTGTAATGCGGGTAGCGATCACCACCGCCGTCTGGGCCCGATGAGTGCATGGAGCCGCTGCTGGTGGCGTTGTTGCCGCCACCGCGGCGACAGTCGTGCGACGCCAACAGAACTCCATCAGCAGCATCCGGTGTCCCAAGCCGGCCCTCCTCTGCCGACATCCGCTGATCGTGATGCATCGTCTGGTCGTGCGCATGAACGGTCGTTGGTGGGCACATCATCATCATTGGCCGGTGGTCATCGTCTTCCTCCATCATCATCATGAGGGAGGAGGAGGACGTGGGTAGACCGTGGCCGCTGATGCCGATGGGCTGCTGGTCGATGTTGTTCATGCTATCGACAGAGTAGCAGCGCACAGGGACAGACATACTGAGGGCTGGCCTAGTACCTATGTTTCGGTAAAGGGGTGTTTTTTTCGCGATCGTACGCGTTTGAACTTGAAAATGAAAGTCCACACCCAACAACCGGATGATGGAAGGGGAATCAGCAAAACCAAAACCCAGCGGTAGCTACGCGGAAGATGTAATATACATTCGGGAGTGGTAGGAATGTGATGTTTGCACTACTTACGATTGATTGTTGCGGCAGGTAAAGGTTCGGTTGGCCTTTTTTAACAACGATTTTAACGATGAGTCAAGCCATGCACCGGAGCCCACGACGAAAACGGATGTATATTTCGGGGTGAAACCCTATCCTTGAAGCATTTTTTTTTCTTGGAAAGTTTAAATTTCAAAAACGGGAAATTTAGCATGCATCGCAACATGAAGGAGATCGTTCCTGTTCTTCCGCACAGTGAACGAACCCATCGTTCAATTTTGATGTTGTTGCGACATTTCGCAACATTGAGCAATCATAATTCGAGAGGCGATTGAGGTTCTATTCTCGTCCAGCAGGGAAATATTCACCGAAGCATTCTAATTGATCCAGGCGATATATTTTATACATTTTGATTGATCACATTCGTAAACTCCTCTCCGCTACGACGAAGCGAATCAATTTCACATCATTTCAGGATGATGCATGATGATGAATAGATAAAAGTATATTTTCAGCAATGTGTGGTCCTGGTTAAAGGTAAACACAACTAAAACGCGGAAGACTGGCAGCAGAGCAAAGCAAACCGAAACCACAAACCGTAGCTGTTTGCGTTACTGATAAAAGAGAGAGATATGCAACGCTAATGAGCGGCAGGAATATTATGTGTGTTTTGCTTGCCACATTTGTGTCAACACTGGGACAGAAAAATAAGTTTTCTTTGTTACTTGTATCGTGTTCTCGAGTAAAGGACTCGAATAAGCACTCATTTCACGCCCAAACTCTTCCTCTTACGGAGGTCTTTGGTGCTAGATTGCACTTAACAGCCCATTATTCGACATATTTACTACTTAACTGCACGCTCCATAAAAACAATCCTCGCGATCGTCTCATCAGCAGTTTTCAACCGAAACCTTCCACCCGGCGCCGTTCCGCCTGAGAAGTTTACTTGCATTTGTGTTTACCTCTCCTCTAACGCAACGGAAAAAAGTAATAGACTTCAAAAAATGCTCCTAATCCACGTGCAACTTTCCTGTGTCCAGGTCCAGCATTGCACATGTGTGTGGTGCGCCGACTGGCATGTCAGCAATTCGCAAATAAGCTCCCAGCAAATAAGGCTCTTTTAAGCGGTACCGCACGTGCAACACACACGACGCATACCGAAACACGCCACCGGAATGCTGGTAGGCAGAAGGCACAAAACGCAAGAAAGACAGCAGAGTGAGCACGTGCTGCTCAAGAGAGTGTGAAACAAATCGGTACCGTCCAAAAGGTGCCTCCACACCCAACCGAAAAACTCGTGTGTCTGTGCTCATTAAAACTTTCGATTTTTTTTTGTTTTTTCGTTCATTTCGTCTGGCCGCGTCTTGCTGGAGGAGGAGTGTCGATTGTCGGAATGTTGCTGTGCACCCGCCCCCCCTCCCCTCCCTTTGGCGCGATCGTACGCGTTTGAACTTGAAAATGAAAGTCCACACCCAACAACCGGATGATGGAAGGGGAATCAGCAAAACCAAAATCCAGCGGTAGCTACGCGGAAGATATAATATACATTCGGGAGTGGTAGGAATGTGATGTTTGCACTACTTACGATTGATTGTTGCGGCAGGTAAAGGTTCGGTTGGTACTTCGGTTCCAGGGCGAGCAGCTCACTCAGCTTGGCCATCATCTGCTCGAACGTCAGAGCTGGTGGTGGTGCTGCTGCTCCGGTGGTGTTGTTACTTGTTGCTGATGATGGTGATGAAGGTGGTGTGGATGATGATGATGATGCGGTGTTGGTGGTGTGCTTATGTGGTGAGGTGCACTTAGCCGCTGCCGCTGCCCCGGCAGCTCCGGCTAAGTTCTGGCCATCGTCATGATTGGCGCGTGCCGTGCCGGCCGCGGCGGTATCCATCATCATCGGGCTGTGGTGGTGGTGTTGGTGGCGGTGGCGGTGATGGTGCTCGCTGTAATGCGGGTAGCGATCACCACCGCCGTCTGGGCCCGATGAGTGCATGGAGCCGCTGCTGGTGGCGTTGTTGCCGCCACCGCGGCGACAGTCGTGCGACGCCAACAGAACTCCATCAGCAGCATCCGGTGTCCCAAGCCGGCCCTCCTCTGCCGACATCCGCTGATCGTGATGCATCGTCTGGTCGTGCGCATGAACGGTCGTTGGTGGGCACATCATCATCATTGGCCGGTGGTCATCGTCTTCCTCCATCATCATCATGAGGGAGGAGGAGGACGTGGGTAGACCGTGGCCGCTGATGCCGATGGGCTGCTGGTCGATGTTGTTCATGCTATCGACAGAGTAGCAGCGCACAGGGACAGACATACTGAGGGCTGGCCTAGTACCTATGTTTCGGTAAAGGGGTGTTTTTTTTGCGTTCGTACCGTTTGCAATCAGCGCGTCACAGAGATGGACGTTTAGATTTTTTTTTTAGTAAGTTAGAAAGAGAAGGATGAAACAAGAACAAGAGATTCGTTGTTGTCGTACAAAAAAGGTATAAGGTTTGGATATATTGACTTTTAGGTGAACTCTTTGATTTTTCTTGCTCTTGTGATTTTACTAATCAACAACCAAACAAAACTGGTGCTGCTGGTACACACAACCAATCCAATAAGAACTCGCGGAATGCAAAAACCAACGAAAACACGCCGAGAAGTGTGTTTAGCGGGCTTTGCAAATTTTCACGATCGTGTCGTTATTCGATTGATTGCTGTATTGCAAAACGATAGGTACTAGTGGCAGGTTACGTCGCGCGTAACTTTCTGAAATGTGACACTCAGAAAACCCTCTTCTCTCTCTCTCTCCTCTCCGCTTGGCTGCGCGCGCTTACTAGGCTCCGTTCGTTCTACAAAGTTCGATTCTTCAAAAAGCCTACAGGAGGGCGTAAGGTACGGGTTGCGATATTACTGCTCGGACGTACGGAGACTTCGAACTTCGAGTATACACCAGTATGGTTCCCGTTTGTGCGTTAGAACGCGAGAACTAACTTTAATACTCTTTTTATCAACGCTGTCTTGTCGGTGGTTGTGTTCGTACGTACTTTGCTTTCCGAGATCGAATTGCACCCGCCTTGCACCGGGCCAGAATCGTGTAGACACACACGCGCGATAATAGAGCCGTGCACAAGCGTTTTTTTCCCCCGTACAGGGATGGAGAGGAGGACGACACTGATCAACAAACCCCTTTTTGTGATCAAAACGAGCAACTCGGTGTTGAGTGGAAAGAAAAACTAGTGGATGGTGTGATTCTGGTTTCCCCGAGTTGCTCGCGACAGCGTTTAACTACGATCTCTTTAGTCCTTCGCACACAGCGGTCAATTAGTTCTCGGTTCACTTCGCTCCACAGGCTCTGGGACGCGGATGTTGAACTTCGATCGATCTAAAAGACCTTCGTACGATTTTTATGGTTAGCCTTCGGTTTACTTCTTCGGTTCGTGATTTAGCAGTCCCGGTTCCTCCGCCGTCGGTTGAATTCTCGATCGCTTCTATCCTTGACTTGCGAGCGCACGCTTGCCTTTTGTTTGCTGATGGCCTTTTTGTTTTATTGACTGTGACCCTCCGTTTTCCGAGGGAGGTAAGATCACGAACGAGTTAAGCTTGAAACAAGTACAACACGAAAAAAGAACAGACAACACACTACTGCTTCAGCGATGGACAGGGTACAGGATCTGCAGCTATCCTTGAGAAACAGGTAGGGAGTTGCGCGGTCAGATTGATGATTGCAATGATCGGGCGTGGTGGTATTTTCTACCACACAAGCGCACACCACAAATGGTAGAACCAGAACGAGCGAGAAACGACCGTTGTCGGCAGGCTTGGAGCGCAGAACGAGATAGCTAGGAACCAGAACACGAGGCTAGGTACTGTCTGTCTACCCTGTATGAATTCTCTGCAAGTCGGCAATTAGCGCGATCTTGCTTCTTCTTTGTATTCAGTGCCCTTTTCGCTTCCGTTCGACACACTTACGTTATAATCTGGAAAATTTGGATGTGAAATGTTAACGCATGTCTATTACTCAGAAAACCCTCTTCTCTCTCTCTCTCCTCTCCGCTTGGCTGCGCGCGCTTACTAGGCTCCGTTCGTTCTACAAAGTTCGATTCTTCAAAAAGCCTACAGGAGGGCGTAAGGTACGGGTTGCGATATTACTGCTCGGACGTACGGAGACTTCGAACTTCGAGTATACACCAGTATGGTTCCCGTTTGTGCGTTAGAACGCGAGAACTAACTTTAATACTCTTTTTATCAACGCTGTCTTGTCGGTGGTTGTGTTCGTACGTACTTTGCTTTCCGAGATCAAATTGCACCCGCCTTGCACCGGGCCAGAATCGTGTAGACACACACGCGCGATAATAGAGCCGTGCACAAGCGTTTTTTTTCCCCCGTACAGGGATGGAGAGGAGGACGACACTGATCAACAAACCCCTTTTTGTGATCAAAACGAGCAACTCGGTGTTGAGTGGAAAGAAAAACTAGTGGATGGTGTGATTCTGGTTTCCCCGAGTTGCTCGCGACAGCGTTTAACTACGATCTCTTTAGTCCTTCTCTCACTTTTGCGTCACCCCAGTGTCCAGCAATAAAGAACTATTCAATTCGGTATTAGATTCTACAATGACGGCCCGTGTGGAGAGTTGGTCGCGTTCGAGCCGCAACACGGGATCTAGCACATTCGGGGCGCTGCTCAGCCCTGTCGGTGTGTTGGTGCGCGGCTGCCGTCGTCGGGCCCGCTGTCACAGTGTCGAGAGGTCTCCACGGTTACGCACACAGCGCTACAGGCTCTCCACACGCATCGGCTGCTCGTGTGGACGCGCGTTCACGTGCGTATGTGTGCGTGCGGACGGGACTGCTGTGTTTGTTTCTTCACAGCTCCGCGGGGTAATGGATTTCAATTTTCGTATTTAGAAATTGTCGTTGAAAATGTTGCGTCAGTTGGGGCGGATTGTAGATGAAATTGTCGTTCCGTCGCTCCGATGCTAGCTACAGATGATGATGCTCTTCACTAGTATGCTTAATTATCTGAAAGAAAAAATGAGAGAGAACAAAAGAAATAATTAATTAGAGGCTCAGTATTTTCAGCGACGACGCTAGGAAAGTCAACAAGCCAAGCTGATCTCATATCCATCGCGAAGCTTCGCGTCCCTGAACGCGTACAAGAAACGCGCCTGCAAGGCTTGCAAAAAAAAACCTGGACTCAACCTCCCTTCGTCCAGCCACCCTGCCCACACACACGCACACTCCTCGCACCCGCCACCCCCTTCTCTCTGACATTCAACTAGCGCGTACCAAATATTTCAAGATGGCTGCCGCGTGACCACCATGCTTGCGTGCGCCTGTTCGGTACTGTGTCACATTTTCACTGTACTGCTTCGCGTTTCACACACCGCTTTCTTCACGAGCAAGATCCGTCGCAGATGGGGATGATGATGGGCGTTCGAAAAAAGGTACACTTACCCGGATGCTTCCGTGATTGTGGCTCTCACTTTTGCGTCACCCCAGTGTCCAGCAATAAAGAACTATTCAATTCGGTATTAGATTCTACAATGACGGCCCGTGTGGAGAGTTGGTCGCGTTCGAGCCGCAACACGGGATCTAGCACATTCGGGGCGCTGCTCAGCCCTGTCGGTGTGTTGGTGCGCGGCTGCCGTCGTCGGGCCCGCTGTCACAGTGTCGAGAGGTCTCCACGGTTACGCACACAGCGCTACAACTTGCTGCTCACACTCCTCACCGTTTTCTCCCTCAAATTTATCACAGTTATTAGCGGAAGGAAAGACTTGGGGTGCCTGGATGAGGGCAGAATATTGCTTCTAAACGATTTTTTCCACACCCTTAGCAACCGATGAACCACGATGAGATTTTAACGAGATTCGTGTGCACTTTTTACCGTGATTTTTCCTTGCCGTCGCGTGTGTTCCGGGTTTCCAGCGAGAGTATTCCGAGGGACATTAGCGGTGTGGGGGTCCGTTTTTACCAAAGATGTCCTGTGGAACGAGGATTCGCCATGGAGTGCGCGTCCTATTCGCCTCCACCTAACTTTGTTCACTGCATTATTCGGTTTTTAATTTAGTCGTTGGCGGTATTTGTGAAAAACGTTTCAAACGTACGGAATATTAAAACTTCACTTTTGATTGGTGTTTTGGATTACTGTTACTCAAGGTACAAGGTTGCTGTTGTGACTTCTATTTATGCCTAGTCGGAGCACCTACGCCTCCGTGCGTCTTCTATGGCGATACGGACGAAATTCAAACAAAGAACCAGGTACCCACCTGGCAATATACGTTGAAATTGCAACTTGTTTGGCTTGTTATTGGCTTGTTATCGGCTTGTTAACAGTCCAACAACCGTTAAATAACCGTGATGTCATCCGTAGCCTCACTATAGTTTTCCGCTATCGTGTTTTTCTTTCTTGCTTTAGTTCTTTATCTCGCTGCAAGAGATCTCAGCTCCCTGGGCAGCCATTGCGCGAACAGTGAGGTTATTTTATTTGACTTATCGATAAGTCCCCCGTTCGGTTTTTGGCAACAAATAAGTACGTACTCCTGCAGCGCAAAGCGATTGAACAGGCTCACGTTCATGATGCTTTGTTGGCCTTCCCTCCTGGCGATGAGTGCTTGAACGATCGGCACAAGGGCCCCTTGCCAGAACGAGTAGCATCCATCGACCAGTTTGTTCGTACGCCCTTGAAAGCCTCCCTCGTACGCCATCTGACGGTTCACGGTCCAGCGGAGCAGTGCGTTCAGGTCACAACGGTTCTCTCCGCCCAGCAGCATAAGGGCCGCAGCGGCGCAAAACGAATAGCCACCGTGAGCCTCCAGATCAGGCGCACCACCGAATCCACCTTCGTACGTTTGGCATTCCGCGATCCAGGCGGATGTTCCCTCGAACAGTTTCAGTTCGTCTTCCGGTGCGAAAGATGAAAGCTTGGCGGACGAAATCGCACAATATGCACCGCGAACGTCCAGCTCCCCACCGACGTGCATCCGGAATGCGCCGTTACTCTCGCGTACCGCCCACAGAAACGTTTTAAGCGTCTGTCGATCGATCGCGGTAAAAGCCTTCTCGGTGCCAATTATGCAGAGTGCATTCACAGCTGCGTACGTCGTTGCCAGGTGCGGATCTTGACCGGGGCCACCACCGAACCCACCGTCTTTGCTGCGACATTTGACGAGGAAGTCCACCACCCGGTCGAGCAGTTCGTCCGAAAAGCGTAGATTGAGAATGCTGGCCGCGTTCAAGATCCAGTACACCATCCAGGGTCGGCTGCTGTCGAGGCATTCGTACGCGGTCGATAAACGCTCGAGCGAGAGCTGCAGATAGCGCGCATGGTCCGCACGGTGCAGTTTGGGCAGCGTGGACTCTAGTGCAGACAATTGTTCGTACCGGTCGTACAGACGCTCGATCGAGGCTTCGGTTTTTATCTGCAAGGAAGTGTGAATGGATCTATTTATATTCGCCGCATCGAGGGCGCCGAGGAAAACGATGGCACGTTTTTATAACACAACCCGGTACCTGATCGATCGATGTGAATGTTTTGCGACCCTCGTCGTTGGTTTGAAACCGCTTAAACTGGGACAGCGGGCGAGGTCTTTCTTCGGAATCCATCTTGGTACGTTTAGGGGCCGGTATTTTCGATAGCAAACGATACACGGTCAAGGTTTAGAGAGCACTTTTGTTTTAATTATCACCGCCCCGGTATCAGCGAGGGAGCTTTCGTTTCCAATTAAACGCTGCCCCCGGTCCCGGTCATTCGAGCTGGAACTTAACGCCCGGATGCGGATGCTGCCCGGCTCGTGCCCCTCGCGGTAGATGACCGGAGGGCTAATTGATTTCGTATCACTTTCGCTTTATCTCCATTGCAGCGCGATTTGTGGAATGTTTCCGTGATAGAGGGGCCAACGACAGCGTGGCACATAGAAGCAAGTCAGAAATTCAAACCACCACTCCAGCTGTCCACCGCAAGGAAGCTAAAGTGGCATCCGGAAGGAACGAAGCAGACGCTTCGGCAGATCGCACGGGATGTAGTGGAAGGAAAAGAGGAAACGGGAATAGGGGACAAGTGCACCCCGCCCTGTGAGGGTGACCTACCGCAACCGCAAACACCGGGAACCGCCAGTGCGAACGGTTGAGTCCGCTAATGGTCGGTTATCTGCTTTGGTTTTATGCTTCCTTTTGGGCCACCAACCAGCCAACCACCCTCACAGTAAGCTACGCCACTGGAAGGCTGTGTTTGTGTGTAGTGACTGGTGCGGTCGTCTGGAGCTGAGGGTCTGACTGTTGGTTTGAGCGCGCGGACTTCGCCCCTGGCGTACGGAACGAAGGCTCACCACACTGGTTCAGAATCCGCGACGAAACTGACGTGCAGGATGCGAGCGTACCGCAGATCGGTGAAATGCAGACCGAACTACCGCGAGCCAAACCCGAACCGACAAATGAATAGCGATTTCCCGTCGATGTGAAAATGAGTGCCGCTGCCCGGTGAAAATGAGTGCCGGCGGGAGTATCGCATGAATTTTCTCGGCGTTCAGTTCAACTGTTTTCCATCCGCATCATAAATGAAAGGACCACGAGTTTGTTTTATCCTTTTGGGCAACACAACTGCGATATATTTAAAATTTGTATTTTATTGAACATTTAAAGGCACAGTATTCGAGGTTCGAACTCATCAAGGAATGTATCCGCGCTTTTTCGTCCTTTTTGTCCTTTTGTAGCTAAACAGTTTCTTCGGCAATCAATCAGATAAGGCCGATTTATTTTGTTGTTATAACGATTGTTTCGGCAGTGTAACGAAGACTTTCGACAGCATGTAACGATTGAAACAACAAAGAACAGAGCGATAATTCTGTCACTTTCCGGAACACGTCTCCGATTTGCCGGAACCTTCACCGTAACGCTTGATTATAGGCGCTCCGGTCGCTTCCTCTCATCAACCCGGAATTGCATTCCAAACACACACACACACATACCGGGACCGATATCAAGCAAGACACTCGCGGCGCATCGCACGATAGCATTTTCCACGGAACACTCGGACACTTGCTCCTTCGTATACGGTCAAGGTTTAGAGAGCACTTTTGTTTTAATTATCACCGCCCCGGTATCAGCGAGGGAGCTTTCGTTTCCAATTAAACGGAGCCTTTTTTAATTGAAACAAAGGAAGCGACATATGAAGCCCATTTTTAAGTATCCCAGCACTAGGCTATTCCTCAGCAAAGGATGATGAAATAGTAGCAGCATTTGGGCCATAGCCTGTAGCGAGCGTCTCCAATCGCTAGCGTAGGAGTACATTTTTGCTTCACAACGCTTGATACACAAAAACAAGCAACAAAACGGCCGCCGTGGTAGTGTGCGTGTGTAATAAGCTATCGTCTTTGGGAGGTTAGCATAACGGATCTCTCTAAGCATCAACGCACCCGGAGCATAGTTTAGCATAAGTGGCAGGAGATTTCGGAGGGGAGGAAGCATAAACACGCGAATGCAAACACGCACACACACTCGTAAGCCGTAGCGTATCCTGCAAGGAAAGGATTGGATGCGTCACGTACGGTCGTACAGTGTAGAGCCTATAACCCAGCGCGCCAACACTCTCGCACACCACGCACAGCTGGTTCACAACAATATCAAAGTAGGCGAGAGCGACAGAGATAGAGAGCAGCCCAGCAGCGCACCAACACCAGCGCACGCAGAGTAAACAGCAGCGCGGCCCCTGTGTTCGGTTCTGTTTTGAGCCCCGCGGTTCGACCAGCCAAACAAAAGGCACGACAAACGGCCGAACGCGTACGGAACGAGCGGACACACAACAGCAGAAGCAAGCGAACCATCTTTTTCATGTTCAACCCAAAGTGACATCCGCCTGAAGATGGCCCCGCGTAGGTGAAAGCTGATGACGATAGTGACGACGCACACTCCCCGGACCAACAACAAACATCATCTGTGATATATGCGCGCGTTCGCATTGGCCGTTTAGTGCATTCCCGCAGCTCCTCCTTGACCGAGGAGAAGGCAGCCAGTAGAAAACGAAGCAACACAACAAAACCGCGCCGATGCGATAGGAGGAAAGCCTAGTGTTAACTTATTTGCCAGTTTAGTGTAATTTTGCGTTTTATATAAGTTTTAACTCGCTGCAACTATCGCGCGCCCCGCCAATATTACGGTTAAGTGGAACAACAGAGGCAAAGTGCAACGACGACAGGCGAGAGAACGAAGAAGTTTCAAAGCGTACTGCGATTTAAGTGTGAGCTACATTTTAAGGCATTGCAATTCCCATCACAACACGATCCCAAAGGTAAGTGGATCAGAGGCAGCCAGCGAGCGCAGAAAAGGGGGTGAAGGTTGCACTAGGAAGGACACACGGGGGGCAATGAACACGCACACGGTGCAGGGACACGGGTAGTTGCTAGATGCATCACATTGCGTTGTGCACAAAATGCAATGATGCAATGGAACGAAGGACGGAGGTCATTCCGCAGGAGATGCAGGAGTGACGACGCTTCTCCCGTGACCAGCTGACATTGAACACGGTGCAAGCCTTGCAGGCGCGTTTCTTGTACGCGTTCAGGGACGCGAAGCTTCGCGATGGATATGAGATCAGCTTGGCTTGTTGACTTTCCTAGCGTCGTCGCTGAAAATACTGAGCCTCTAATTAATTATTTCTTTTGTTCTCTCTCATTTTTTCTTTCAGATAATTAAGCATACTAGTGAAGAGCATCATCATCTGTAGCTAGCATCGGAGCGACGGAACGACAATTTCATCTACAATCCGCCCCAACTGACGCAACATTTTCAACGACAATTTCTAAATACGAAAATTGAAATCCATTACCCCGCGGAGCTGTGAAGAAACAAACACAGCAGTCCCGTCCGCACGCACACATACGCACGTGAACGCGCGTCCACACGAGCAGCCGATGCGTGTGGAGAGCCTGTAGCGCTGTGTGCGTAACCGTGGAGACCTCTCGACACTGTGACAGCGGGCCCGACGACGGCAGCCGCGCACCAACACACCGACAGGGCTGAGCAGCGCCCCGAATGTGCTAGATCCCGTGTTGCGGCTCGAACGCGACCAACTCTCCACACGGGCCGTCATTGTAGAATCTAATACCGAATTGAATAGTTCTTTATTGCTGGACACTGGGGTGACGCAAAAGTGAGAGCCACAATCACGGAAGCATCCGGGTAAGTGTACCTTTTTTCGAACGCCCATCATCATCCCCATCTGCGACGGATCTTGCTCGTGAAGAAAGCGGTGTGTGAAACGCGAAGCAGTACAGTGAAAATGTGACACAGTACCGAACAGGCGCACGCAAGCATGGTGGTCACGCGGCAGCCATCTTGAAATATTTGGTACGCGCTAGTTGAATGTCAGAGAGAAGGGGGTGGCGGGTGCGAGGAGTGTGCGTGTGTGTGGGCAGGGTGGCTGGACGAAGGGAGGTTGAGTCCAGGTTTTTTTTTCCTTCGATTGGAGGACTCATGTACCAACCGCGTCATTTTTGAGTGTAACGATAAAATAGTGACATTTGAAGGAAGTTTTAGGATGATCAGAAGGCGCAAAGTGTGCAACCGAATGGCTGATTTTTTGTTGATTTTTTTAGACCTTTTCGTGATTGTGTAAAACCCGAAATTAATCACGATGAATAACGTCATGGTTACGCGATGGTGTGAGAAACTTCGCGAACTCATCGCGCAGCTGCTCACTGCTCGCGCGTGAGATGTGAAACTTCACATGCTCGCTCACTATGGAGGGGAACAAAACGTAAAGATTTCATCATTCCGCAGCGCATACCACACTGTCGATTTCACGTTTGTACAGGTTCAAACATGTACCACTTTGCCAGCGTGAGTACGAGCGTGCATGCTTGTGTAAATTGAGATGAGAGCATTTGTGTGGCAAGTGACGCTTTTTTATGTCCCCTGTTGCCATGTGAAAACAAAGAGAAAAAAATGAAAAAAATGAAACTAATTCCGGAGACACAGCGCGCAACATCATCCCTAACACCACTACCACCTTAACCCTCTATCGCGTTGTGTGTAGACAATTTTTGTGATCGCGAGCGCAATCGCTGAACGCGAGGCAGCAGCAAGAGCATACTTTTTATTTCATATACATACATAACACCCCTGGGCCAGCTGGTCTTCCTCTGGCACAGGGCATCAGTTGTGTGCGTCTGGTAGCAACGGTTTATGTGGAGAGGGTGGCGGTGGTAGTGTTTGTGTTGAAATGCTGGTGGAGAGATGGAACGAAGCGAAATCATCTGTTTCGATGCGCGAAAAACGATGGAGAACCGTTGTGGGGGGTTGGAAAACTGGCGAATGGAGCTTCTTCGGCAATTGGAGAGTTTAAAAAAACTCTCACACACACATATATACACACACAGCACTGGCACAGGAGCCTAATGAGCGATACACAAAGGCACTTGCAAAAGAGATTTTCGTTATTGACATTCTTTCTCTAATATGGAATTTGAATGAATATTGTAATATTTTGCACTTCCATAAACGAAAACATATCAAAGCCTTGTCAATGTGATTCGAAATAGTAGCATCACTACCACGTACCGTTTCTAGGAAAGCTAAAGTTGCATATTAGAATCGGTCGTTGCCTTCATTTAAATACATTGTTTTAGGAAACCATTCGCTTGTTATATTTTAAATCGTTTGGGGCCACTTTTTTTTTCCTTCGATTGGAGGACTCATGTACCAACCGCGTCATTTTTGAGTGTAACGATAAAATAGTGACATTTGAAGGAAGTTTTAGGATGATCAGAAGGCGCAAAGTGTGCAACCGAATGGCTGAATTTTTGTTGATTTTTTTAGACCTTTTCGTGATTGTGTAAAACCCGAAATTAATCACGATGAATAACGTCATGGTTACGCGATGGTGTGAGAAACTTCGCGAACTCATCGCGCAGCTGCTCACTGCTCGCGCGTGAGATGTGAAACTTCACATGCTCGCTCACTATGGAGGGGAACAAAACGTAAAGATTTCATCATTCCGCAGCGCATACCACACTGTCGATTTCACGTTTGTACAGGTTCAAACATGTACCACTTTGCCAGCGTGAGTACGAGCGTGCATGCTTGTGTAAATTGAGATGAGAGCATTTGTGTGGCAAGTGACGCTTTTTTATGTCCCCTGTTGCCATGTGAAAACAAAGAGAAAAAAATGAAAAAAATGAAACTAATTCCGGAGACACAGCGCGCAACATCATCCCTAACACCACTACCACCTTAACCCTCTATCGCGTTGTGTGTAGACAATTTTTGTGATCGCGAGCGCAATCGCTGAACGCGAGGCAGCAGCAAGAGCATACTTTTTATTTCATATACATACATAACACCCCTGGGCCAGCTGGTCTTCCTCTGGCACAGGGCATCAGTTGTGTGCGTCTGGTAGCAACGGTTTATGTGGAGAGGGTGGCGGTGGTAGTGTTTGTGTTGAAATGCTGGTGGAGAGATGGAACGAAGCGAAATCATCTGTTTCGATGCGCGAAAAACGATGGAGAACCGTTGTGGGGGGTTGGAAAACTGGCGAATGGAGCTTCTTCGGCAATTGGAGAGTTTAAAAAAACTCTCACACACACATATATACACACACAGCACTGGCACAGGAGCCTAATGAGCGATACACAAAGGCACTTGCAAAAGAGATTTTCGTTATTGACATTCTTTCTCTAATATGGAATTTGAATGAATATTGTAATATTTTGCACTTCCATAAACGAAAACATATCAAAGCCTTGTCAATGTGATTCGAAATAGTAGCATCACTACCACGTACCGTTTCTAGGAAAGCTAAAGTTGCATAGAAGGGGGTGGCGGGTGCGAGGAGTGTGCGTGTGTGTGGGCAGGGTGGCTGGACGAAGGGAGGTTGAGTCCAGGTTTTTTTTCCTTCGATTGGAGGACTCATGTACCAACCGCGTCATTTTTGAGTGTAACGATAAAATAGTGACATTTGAAGGATTAGAATCGGTCGTTGCCTTCATTTAAATACATTGTTTTAGGAAACCATTCGCTTGTTATATTTTAAATCGTTTGGGGCCACAAACCACCCTGAACATCGCAGCGCGTATCATTCCATCACCATGGAAAAGGGGCCACGAAAAAACGGGAATAAATTTACATACAATTCTCCTCCCACCGTACTTCTCCAGCCCCCTGGATCAATTCTACATTTTCATTTCCTCTGCTGATGTATATTTTTGCACAACAAATAAACACACACACACACACTCTTCGTGTAAATCCGATATAAGAGTGTTGTGAAGAGAGTAGAGCCGTTGCTCTAGTGTTTCTGTCTGTAATCCAGAGAGCTCTCCTCAGCTGAGGTTGTGTTCGAGCGAAAATTGGCTTTTTTTTGTACAGCTCATGCTGATGATGCTGTGCGCTTTTGGCGGTGTTGCAGCATTTGTATCGTTGTGTTTGTGTCAAGCTCCTCTCGGGCACAAGAGATCGAATCTGTTGATTCCTACCAGAGGCACATACGTAAAACGCATTCGAAACGACGGCGACGACGACATTGTGACGCTTTCAACGGCGTCACAACTACACCACAACACCACACTTGACGCAAATAAACAAAGCTCACGTAGGCCACTTCTCGGGGTCAGCGATGGAAGGTTTTCTTGAATACGGTGACCGATTTCGATTATCCCTTCCCTCCCTACACTGTCAGACTCTTTTAGATTCAAAAGAGTTGGCAACGACTGTGTTGTGAATTCAAGCAAGTCGTACGCTTTATACGTGTGTGGAGACGTTTTTTTATGTTCTGTTCCGCAAAGTAACCTCGGGTCGGTAGCCATGGAAACACGGAACACTCTTTGGTATCTGTTTGCAGGAGATGGAAAACGGTGGAAATGTGTACGATGGAGAGCAACAGGATCGTGAAGAAAAGTAATGTGTGTTCTACACGGAAGAGGAGGACAGTCATACACGTCGATAGCGTGTAACCTTGTTTGGCGGCGGATGGTGTAAATTGAAGACCTTTTTCACTGAGTAATTAGTTCATTGCCGTTGACTCACAAATCCAAACACAAACACCTGTGTGTGTATGTGTGTCCATGTCACCTTTGGCGCGCTGCTGGTAGTGATATTGTGTCAAATGCACCGTACTATACACTCCCCTTGTGTGTTTCATTTAAGGTTCACATTTCACCCCATCTACGGAGGGGAAGGCTGGGGAGTTGGGGCTAGCACGCGCTAAATGGCTGCCCTTCCATTGTCGGAGAGCTGAAGCCCCGTCCGAATCGACCCGGTGGTGATTTTGATAAAGGCAAGCCCACGCACACAACACACCGCACACTGCTGCAGTCGAGAGCTTTTCGTTTCGTTCATGTGCAGCGCGTGATACGCACACCCTCCTTAGCTAAGCAAATCCGGGAGGCGAAGGCACTTATCACCAACATGACACAACCCATTCCCCTCGGTCACTACTTGGGACTTGTGTACAACACCGAGCTTCATGCCATTGTGTGTGACCTAAGCGTTGTTGAAATGTTGCTTCCGACAAGTATGCGTGCGGAGGTTGCCCTAGATGGGGTGGGAAACAAGTGCACACATGTGTGCCGCACATGTTCCAGTACGGACGTGTCGTTTTTCGTCGCCGAGCACTGACGACACACGCTGAGGGAAGTGCTACACCATCCATTGTACTGCACGCGCCCTGCTCGAAACGTGACCTCTTCAATGTTGTCTGAAGAAAAAGGTACGGTTCGGTTCGGAGAGAGAGTGTTTCAAAACTTCGTCAAATCATCATGATCATCATCCCCGGCGCACACTGTGTTCTCGATCGAAACACGACGCGGATGTGGGTTGCATGTTCGCTTTCCTTCTTCCTCATACGCGGAACAGTTATAAAAGATGTGTTTCGTAAGATGAAACCAAACAATAAACAATCTTGACGCACACCTCCGACGGGATCCTACGTCGAGCTTAGGCTGATAAAGCAGTGGCGATGATAGTGAGGTTTTGCTTTTTTGTCTTTTTAAATACCTCCAATCCTACACCATTGGAGGGGATCGATCGTGATAATCGGCGTAACGGTTTTTGAAAAGTCCGATTATGGAAGTTCCGAATCAAGCTAAGCCACGTCGGGTTAGAAGAAAATTGATAAAATGTAATGAGCTACAATTTTGAAATGAGTAAGCAAGTGAAAAGAATTCGAACGAAGAATGCTAGTAAAAAGGATTTAGATATATCAAGTCTAAGAAATTAAATCAAAGATGACGCGCATTTTAGTCAGTAAACGAAAGGTAACATTAGGAAGCGAGTAAAACCGTCCAGAGAGCTTGACAATGCACACACTCAAATGACGCTCCGTGGTTGGAAATATCTGACATGATTCATTGCCTCTGATATAGCATTTTGAGAAACGATAAGATCTCGGGTAGATCCTGCCATGCATGCAACAGACGCAGACACACGCATACATACCATATTTACATTCATGCATGACTCATGACGATAATATTGTGGGATAAAATTGAAATCTACAGACGTGTTGAATATGACCTCTAATATTGTCGCATGGTCTGGGTTGGAAAATTGATCATTAGTGCATTTTATTATTACATTCCATGGGTCATAGTGTTGTAACCGACTCAAGAAATCTATTAGACAACACTATCCATTTGTGGGCCCAAACTGGGTAGCTTTCCCTTTTGTAGCGACTGGCGCACACGGAACCGACCGGTCGCGACACGCATTAGCAGAGGTCACATTCTTTACGCCCACGTTCTTCAGGTCTATGGTTTACCTCCACCTTCCTTATCCCACACAAACGGGTCCCGCGCGACCGGTTTTCCCTTGCCGTGTTCCTTTATCTGTTCCCAATGTTTCTTTCCTAACCTTTGTTTTGATTTTCCAGTGCAATAGACATGCGTTAACATTTCACATCCAAATTTTCCAGATTATAACGTAAGTGTGTCGAACGGAAGCGAAAAGGGCACTGAAAACAAAGAAGAAGCAAGATCGCGCTAATTGCCGACTTGCAGAGAATTCATACAGGGTAGACAGACAGTACCTAGCCTCGTGTTCTGGTTCCTAGCTATCTCGTTCTGCGCTCCAAGCCTGCCGACAACGGTCGTTTCTCGCTCGTTCTGGTTCTACCATTTGTGGTGTGCGCTTGTGTGGTAGAAAATACCACCACGCCCGATCATTGCAATCATCAATCTGACCGCGCAACTCCCTACCTGTTTCTCAAGGATAGCTGCAGATCCTGTACCCTGTCCATCGCTGAAGCAGTAGTGTGTTGTCTGTTCTTTTTTCGTGTTGTACTTGTTTCAAGCTTAACTCGTTCGTGATCTTACCTCCCTCGGAAAACGGAGGGTCACAGTCAATAAAACAAAAAGGCCATCAGCAAACAAAAGGCAAGCGTGCGCTCGCAAGTCAAGGATAGAAGCGATCGAGAATTCAACCGACGGCGGAGGAACCGGGACTGCTAAATCACGAACCGAAGAAGTAAACCGAAGGCTAACCATAAAAATCGTACGAAGGTCTTTTAGATCGATCGAAGTTCAACATCCGCGTCCCAGAGCCTGTGGAGCGAAGTGAACCGAGAACTAATTGACCGCTGTGTGCGAAGGACTAAAGAGATCGTAGTTAAACGCTGTCGCGAGCAACTCGGGGAAACCAGAATCACACCATCCACTAGTTTTTCTTTCCACTCAACACCGAGTTGCTCGTTTTGATCACAAAAAGGGGTTTGTTGATCAGTGTCGTCCTCCTCTCCATCCCTGTACGGGGGAAAAAAAACGCTTGTGCACGGCTCTATTATCGCGCGTGTGTGTCTACACGATTCTGGCCCGGTGCAAGGCGGGTGCAATTTGATCTCGGAAAGCAAAGTACGTACGAACACAACCACCGACAAGACAGCGTTGATAAAAAGAGTATTAAAGTTAGTTCTCGCGTTCTAACGCACAAACGGGAACCATACTGGTGTATACTCGAAGTTCGAAGTCTCCGTACGTCCGAGCAGTAATATCGCAACCCGTACCTTACGCCCTCCTGTAGGCTTTTTGAAGAATCGAACTTTGTAGAACGAACGGAGCCTAGTAAGCGCGCGCAGCCAAGCGGAGAGGAGAGAGAGAGAGAAGAGGGTTTTCTGAGTGTCACATTTCAGAAAGTTACGCGCGACGTAACCTGCCACTAGTACCTATCGTTTTGCAATACAGCAATCAATCGAATAACGACACGATCGTGAAAATTTGCAAAGCCCGCTAAACACACTTCTCGGCGTGTTTTCGTTGGTTTTTGCATTCCGCGAGTTCTTATTGGATTGGTTGTGTGTACCAGCAGCACCAGTTTTGTTTGGTTGTTGATTAGTAAAATCACAAGAGCAAGAAAAATCAAAGAGTTCACCTAAAAGTCAATATATCCAAACCTTATACCTTTTTTGTACGACAACAACGAATCTCTTGTTCTTGTTTCATCCTTCTCTTTCTAACTTACTAAAAAAAAAATCTAAACGTCCATCTCTGTGACGCGCTGATTGCAAACGGTACGAACGCAAAAAAACACCCCTTTACCGAAACATAGGTACTAGGCCAGCCCTCAGTATGTCTGTCCCTGTGCGCTGCTACTCTGTCGATAGCATGAACAACATCGACCAGCAGCCCATCGGCATCAGCGGCCACGGTCTACCCACGTCCTCCTCCTCCCTCATGATGATGATGGAGGAAGACGATGACCACCGGCCAATGATGATGATGTGCCCACCAACGACCGTTCATGCGCACGACCAGACGATGCATCACGATCAGCGGATGTCGGCAGAGGAGGGCCGGCTTGGGACACCGGATGCTGCTGATGGAGTTCTGTTGGCGTCGCACGACTGTCGCCGCGGTGGCGGCAACAACGCCACCAGCAGCGGCTCCATGCACTCATCGGGCCCAGACGGCGGTGGTGATTGCTACCCGCATTACAGCGAGCACCATCACCGCCACCGCCACCAACACCACCACCACAGCCCGATGATGATGGATACCGCCGCGGCCGGCACGGCACGCGCCAATCATGACGATGGCCAGAACTTAGCCGGAGCTGCCGGGGCAGCGGCAGCGGCTAAGTGCACCTCACCACATAAGCACACCACCAACACCGCATCATCATCATCATCCACACCACCTTCATCACCATCATCAGCAACAAGTAACAACACCACCGGAGCAGCAGCACCACCACCAGCTCTGACGTTCGAGCAGATGATGGCCAAGCTGAGTGAGCTGCTCGCCCTGGAACCGAAGTACCAACCGAACCTTTACCTGCCGCAACAATCAATCGTAAGTAGTGCAAACATCACATTCCTACCACTCCCGAATGTATATTATATCTTCCGCGTAGCTACCGCTGGATTTTGGTTTTGCTGATTCCCCTTCCATCATCCGGTTGTTGGGTGTGGACTTTCATTTTCAAGTTCAAACGCGTACGATCGCGCCAAAGGGAGGGGAGGGGGGGCGGGTGCACAGCAACATTCCGACAATCGACACTCCTCCTCCAGCAAGACGCGGCCAGACGAAATGAACGAAAAAACAAAAAAAAATCGAAAGTTTTAATGAGCACAGACACACGAGTTTTTCGGTTGGGTGTGGAGGCACCTTTTGGACGGTACCGATTTGTTTCACACTCTCTTGAGCAGCACGTGCTCACTCTGCTGTCTTTCTTGCGTTTTGTGCCTTCTGCCTACCAGCATTCCGGTGGCGTGTTTCGGTATGCGTCGTGTGTGTTGCACGTGCGGTACCGCTTAAAAGAGCCTTATTTGCTGGGAGCTTATTTGCGAATTGCTGACATGCCAGTCGGCGCACCACACACATGTGCAATGCTGGACCTGGACACAGGAAAGTTGCACGTGGATTAGGAGCATTTTTTGAAGTCTATTACTTTTTTCCGTTGCGTTAGAGGAGAGGTAAACACAAATGCAAGTAAACTTCTCAGGCGGAACGGCGCCGGGTGGAAGGTTTCGGTTGAAAACTGCTGATGAGACGATCGCGAGGATTGTTTTTATGGAGCGTGCAGTTAAGTAGTAAATATGTCGAATAATGGGCTGTTAAGTGCAATCTAGCACCAAAGACCTCCGTAAGAGGAAGAGTTTGGGCGTGAAATGGGTGCTTATTCGAGTCCTTTACTCGAGAACACGATACAAGTAACAAAGAAAACTTATTTTTCTGTCCCAGTGTTGACACAAATGTGGCAAGCAAAACACACATAATATTCCTGCCGCTCATTAGCGTTGCATATCTCTCTCTTTTATCAGTAACGCAAACAGCTACGGTTTGTGGTTTCGGTTTGCTTTGCTCTGCTGCCAGTCTTCCGCGTTTTAGGTGTGTTTACCTTTAACCAGGACCACACATTGCTGAAAATATACTTTTATCTATTCATCATCATGCATCATCCTGAAATGATGTGAAATTGATTCGCTTCGTCGTAGCGGAGAGGAGTTTACGAATGTGATCAATCAAAATGTATAAAATATATCGCCTGGATCAATTAGAATGCTTCGGTGAATATTTCCCTGCTGGACGAGAATAGAACCTCAATCGCCTCTCGAATTATGATTGCTCAATGTTGCGAAATGTCGCAACAACATCAAAATTGAACGATGGGTTCGTTCACTGTGCGGAAGAACAGGAACGATCTCCTTCATGTTGCGATGCATGCTAAATTTCCCGTTTTTGAAATTTAAACTTTCCAAGAAAAAAAAATGCTTCAAGGATAGGGTTTCACCCCGAAATATACATCCGTTTTCGTCGTGGGCTCCGGTGCATGGCTTGACTCATCGTTAAAATCGTTGTTAAAAAAGGCTCCATTTTTCGTACAAATGATACGACCCCTCCGTCCGACAAAGGAAAAAAACCTGTTTTTCTGGTTGCCCACCGACGCGACAACAGCCTGTCTGTGGCGGGGTTGTGGTTCCTCTTCAAACCAAACACACACACACACGAACACATTGCGAATCCACGGGAATTGAAATATGCTCCGAAGGTTTTTGGTATGCGTGCTTGTGTGCTATGTTGCTACAGATTTTTTTCAATTTTGCACAGTTCCGTTCGTCGTCACACAAGAACGGTGGTCCCTGCGTATTGGTGCGATCACGCAGTCATTTATTTTTAGACGGTGATGCTTCACGGGCAGATTGGGAGGTTTTTATGTTGTTGCTCGATATAATACTGTGCTTCAGCACAGGTCAACATCAAGCATGCGGGATCCATATGTGATCATGTGATCATGCCCGTCCATGTTGGGAGACTTTTTTTATTTTGCCAAATCTGTGCGATCGTTTTGGTTCATCGACATCGATCGAAAGCGCTCCACTTCACTGGGAGATCTGCTTCTATGCTATGATAGTAGTTTTTAATAGAGTGGGCTTAACATATTCAAATACCCACAATAAAAATATTGACGGTCAGCAGACTTCCTTGTCTTGCGAACACTGGTGATAGATAATCGAGCACAACATCACCCCATTCGGGTGGTTCGCGTCACGCCGTTGGCACATTTCCTTATCGCTCGTCGTGAGCGGGGCAGAGTCTGTCTGTCTTTGCCTGTTTTTGCCCGTCTGAGATGGCATGACCCACTGATAGTGGCCGTACAATCGACGGCTCGGTTGTCCTTCGGTTGAAATCGTAGACTATGTGTTTAGCTTGCTCTGGAAGAGCAGGATAGTCTTCACGTCACGGGGTCGTCGCATAAGGCTTCAGCGGTTGCAATGATAAGAAGATGCGAGCCACCGAAGCAACCCTGGATATGGAATAGCGCTGTTCTTTTATTCTTTCAACTCTGGTCGTTTGCGTCAATGAATGTAAGAATTGCTCTACATGTCAAACCACCAGTACTAAGTCGCGGGCGAAGCCATTGAGCTACGGTAGTAATTATGGTAGTAAAGCGACTTAAATGCCTCTCGAAGCAGCGCGTCGCTGGTGCGGAAAGAAAAGAATGGATTGTTAAACATAAACAACATACGCGACGCCGTCGTCGTTCTTTCGATTGTTGTGGCCACACAGTGAACCGTCTGTTCTAACTCTTGGCCGTTCATTGGTTGTAGCGTGGTAGCGACCGTCTTCCACACACGAATACAATCTCGCTCCGCCTAATGCCTCCTTCTGTCTGTGGGAGAGGAACAGAAACCGTTTGTTGCGGGTTAACAACTTGGCGATAATTTCTCCCACATGCTTGCGCCCGTCTGCTTCCTTGGTTTCTTTTGGTAGGCAGAGGACGCTTTGGATGTACCGTTTCCGTTGTTCTTTTTTATACCCCATAAGCAAATCAAACTATGTGTGTGCGAGTGTGTTTGAGGAAGCAAAGATGAGATAGCGCGAATGGCGGAGAAAGATCAGCCCAAGACAATCCAGAGTAGGTAGTATGGTGAAGAGATAAATTTACATACGAATGAAGCGAGCAGAACATAACTGAAGTGGGAAGAAATACACTCCAGCATAGTGTTGTCAGTGCCTATGTTAGTGGTGCTTTTTTCGGAGATACGGTGGAGAGTTCCGTAGAGGGATCCGGGGTGGAAGTGTCGCGCTTTCGTTATGCTCTTGATCATACACACCGATCGAGGGTGCGGAGAAGCAGAGGACAGTATGCTTTCATTATTGTATCGCTTTTCGGATTTCTACCAAATCTTTACGCCTCAACGCGCACACATTCAGTCCAGGAAGTGCCAAACAAACGATTTGCTCACGGGTGGTGGGTGTGTTTGCTTAGAACTCGTAGCGCTGTACACAGGATATATTCGTCGCTCGTCAGCGTTCCGATCCCTCTTCCTTTTCCGTATACATCTTCGTGCGTGACCGTCACGGTCGAAGACCCGTGTTACCCTGAACTCTCACTGCTGCACACGCAAACAAAAGGAAGAGAATGTTCGCCACTGTTTTGCCCTGTGACATTAGTGAACGTGATTGTCATTGATATGATTCTAACGACCGTGACAGTAGGCGATCGTGAAATATGCAAGAGACGATAATAGATCGAATGATTAATGCTGCACATCAGAAATCATCAGCACTGGATCATTCCAAATTTCAACAAAATGCATCCGCTGTCAAGATGCGATCGTTCTGCTTGCGGAACGATCATCTATAAAACGTCTGGCAATCAAAGATGCTAATGTTGTTGCTGTCAGTCGATCCCCGACGAGTGACGCGGGCGAGACGACGACGGGGCTATAGACGCGAATTTTGGAACTGGTAGAACCAGTTTACCCAGGCCTTCGCTGTTGCATTGCAGCACCCCACGGTCTGCTGCGCTACTACGTGACTGGCAGCGAACCGTCACCATCACCGCGCACAACAACACATGACGCCATTTAATGGTACATGAGCACACTGAGAGGCGCGCTGTCGACTAGAGTGAGATGGGGGGAACCATTACGTGCGCAAAGCGACACACTCCACTCTATGCAATTTTTTTGGCCCTCTGGATGATCGTTCGTAAGCAGGTTTCTCGGGTTTCGGAAGACTCCTCTAGCTGTTATACGAATGAAGCGAGCAGAACATAACTGAAGTGGGAAGAAATACACTCCAGCATAGTGTTGTCAGTGCCTATGTTAGTGGTTCTTTTTTCGGAGATACGGTGGAGAGTTCCGTAGAGGGATCCGGGGTGGAAGTGTCGCGCTTTCGTTATGCTCTTGATCATACCAGGGCCAAATCCTTGACTTGTCCCACTGTTGTTCGCTGTTTCATATGTTTATATATATATATTTTGTATGGAATAAACAAAAAGAGAAACCGAACGTTTCAGTAACGCAGTGACGTCGATTTGCCCCACTTGCCTGCCCAGTCCTCCGTCTCTCCGCTCGTCGCTATGTTTCGGTTGAATTCCCCTCCGAAAACGCCTGTGCTGCGGTCACTTTGAAACATCTCGTAAAGAAGCGAAATCGGAAGGTTTGCCTCCTCCGTTGGTGCGTGTATGTGTGTCTGGTATGAACCTGTCTTATTCAGGCGTGTCTGTGCGTTTCTCGCTTCGTAATGTTAGCGAAAGAAAACATCCGCAAGCAGCAGCATATCGCTCTCTTACCAGAAGGAGGATGCCATCGTTGTTGACAATCTCTCCTCGTCGTCTGCCTGCCCCTCCTATGATTGCGCGCAAGAGATGGGAATTCGTTTCTGCTTATTTTTGACCCCATTTTTACATAATCATTGCCGCGCGTTTTGCGTTCACTCGTGTATCGCACGCCGTTCCATGCAGCGGTTTCGAGGACACGAAATTGTTGTTGTTTATATTTAGGTACGAATCTCTTCTCTTACGTTTACAATGTTTCGTCCAGTCTTGACGAGGAAAGGTAATCTTTGATGGGTCGGTAGTATTAAACGTTGAATGCCTTCCTTCAGCGTAAAGCGTGATCGTCCCTGACGTTGTTTATCTCTTATTGAACCACACATGTATGATGTGGGACGGTTTTGTTTACACTTCGGCTATCGTGCGTGCTACAATCTCCACGAACAATTAATGCTAAGCTATGCCCTTCCTTGATCCGAGGCCAATGGCACTGGTATTTGTATTTATTAAATTCTTTTTTTCTTCCACCCTTGTATTCCATTACAGAATGGCGAAATCACGATCGGCACCCGCGATGGAGCCGCCCATGTGCTGCGCTGCCTGAAGGTTTGGTACGAGCTGCCGAACGATGTCCTGTTCGCTGCCATTAACTTGGTTGATCGCTTCCTGACCAAGATGAAGGTCCGCCCGAAGCACATGGCGTGCATTTCGGTCAGCTCCTTCCATCTGGCGGTGCAGCAGCTTAGCATGCCGATCATCGACACCGAGGATCTGATTGCTATCTCGCAGGTGAGTTCCCTAGTAATGTGTAATCCATGATGTTAAATTGATTAAAACAAAAATAACATATACAGCATGTGATGCACACGGTGCAACTATTGCGTGTTAGGTTTCTGAAGCACGCAAATCAGCTTCGTTACGTCGCAAGATAACTACCAACATATTGCGCTTCTATTGCGCTAACACGCGCTTTTTCCAACTGTACACAGATAAAGAATGTGCATACTAGCGAAGGAAAAAAACTCATACCAACACACCAACTTTTGGACCAATCGGATTGAATATTTTAGAATTTTTGTCTTCTACGTCACTGTGGCGAACTAGAAACCAGCGTCTCACAACCACCAGGATGGGAGCTTCGTTATATCAGGATGAAGTCACTAATATTACTAGCCATCACCCCATTTATAGCAGGCAGCTTCCCCGGTGAGCTCGCCCCACACTCCGTCCCCGCTGCCCGGTGACTTGACTTGGCGGTGGTGCCCTTCTTTAGCACGCTTTAGTTTCCAAGGGGGTTTGAAAATAGAAATCGATCGTTTACGACCGAATAAACACGATCAGCGCGTGCTGGGAAGGTGTTGTGTTGAATCGGGCTTGGACCGGTGAGGGAGGAGAATGATGAAGATGATGAGAGGTGTAAGTGAGTTGACATTCACGCACAGACATGCCTCTCCGTTTGGGATGATATTGCATTTTATTAGTTTTGTTAGAGATTTTCAAACAGTACGAGCTTATATGTCGCACTGATATATTCCGCATATTGTAGTGTTGTAACGCAAAGCGAGGTGTGTAGATTAGTGTTTCAATTAACACCAGCCTTTGAACGATCCCCTCCCATGGAGAACCAACCTTATATCACGCACCGTGCGCATGCATTATTTGGGCATACGTATAGCAATGCACGCTTACCCAAACACAAACTCGCAACCAGACAAAGCGTAAACAAACTCGCTTACAGCGGGCCCGACCCATTCCGATGTGAGTGAAGGATCGGATGATCGATAAAAACGTGAAGTGCGCAAACGCCTACTGTATGCAAGCCTACGGCCCGAAACATATCGCTGTTCGATTATCGGACGACCGAGGCAGGAGGTTTAGTAGACGACCATGACCAACCAACGGCCCGTCCTCTCCACCTAGCATCGTCGATGAGGTGCTAGGTTTCTCTCTCTACCAATCGCATAACGCCTGCAGCTCAATCCTAACGGCGTCTCCCATCGTCGCACATTGCAATGTGTGTACACTCTACTGTACATAAAGAGAGGCATCGTTTTCAACGCCGATGGCTTCCTGCGGAATGATTTCTTCGACATAAACACACACTTCATGTGTTCATCTATCGTTAGGTCAAATTAATGGCCGTGTATAAACTTTGGACACATGTAAAGCAAGCCCAAAGGATGAATTACCATAATGGATGATAGAGGCCTGCTGTTGAATGTTTTCTTGCTTTCTATGTTTCTATTTATGTTCAACATTGCAACAAGTTTCTCCCGTTAGTGCGCTGGCTCTTGGAACCGTTGGAGCAAAACTATTTTATTTAATTTATGTTTGTGTGTGTGTATGTTCAATCAATCTATAATTGTTTCGACTATTGCTTTCTTCTTCGCTTACCAGTGCCGCTGCACGTCACGCGATCTGGTGCGAATGGCTGACATTGTCGCCAACAAGCTCGGCGTACAGATGAACTTGGCCCCCGTAACAGCCCTCTCGTTCATCCGGCTGTTCTACTACATCTTCGAGAATGCCGCGAATGCGCTCGGACTGTCAGAGATTTTCAAGTCGGCCATCTCGCTAGCCGATCTCGAGATGCGTCTGGAGATCCTGGCCTGTGACGCGAGCTGCGCCAGCATTCGTCCGTCCGAGCTGGCGCTCGTGATGATCTTCACGCAGATGGATGTGTACGTCAGCGCGAACAAGGACAACGGGCTGGTGCATCAGCAGATCCACGATCTCGTTGACTACGCCATCCAGCTGCAGAAATTCTGTCGTGTAAGTTCGGAGTTCAGCCAGTGGGCGTCTGTTTTGGAGACCGCTTGGTTCTAATGTTTGCTTTTATTTTTCCACAGATCCCCGACAGCAGCTTCCTTTACAGTCACAGCATTGTGACGAAGATTCTTTCGCTCTACAACGGTCAGCACAAGATCCCGTACAAGCAGCGGCTAGTATGGAAGCTTTCGTCCCGTACTATGCGCGTCCTGCGCCCTACTGACAAGCTGACCTCGTATCTGCCCACGATTGCTGAACACCATCACGCCCACGGTCACATGAGTAACAACAATCTTCGATTCAGGTATGTGTTGCTTGGCCCACCAAATGGTATTCTTTTGTGCTAAAAACGGTGTTCTTTTCTTGCTTTCCACCTTTTCCATCATCAGAACCGGTAGCGTAAGCTCCGAGGACGACGGAGAAGATTGGCCAACATCGCCTATCGTTGCGGTTTGCGAACAGTTTGTTGACGAGTAAGGATCGATTCCGACGAACTATCGATCGATTGCGTTGTGTGAGAAAGAACGCACACTCCTTTTCTCTTTTATGTTTGGGTTACTTTCGAATCGAATCCAAAGGAGGTGACGACGCGACTGTGTGAGATTGTTGTTGCAGAACACAAGTGAAACCCCCACAATCACGCCTTCTTTAGTGAGCGATCTCGAACGGAAAAAAGAAGAGAGGAAAAACGAAAGGAGTATTTTTTGGTCTTTTTGCAATTATAATGTTCGCAAACCGTGAGTTTAGTTTTGACCACTACTGATGCACCTATCTTGCATCAGTGTTATTGAAGCAAATAGGAAATGCATAAATTTGCTTTTAGTGCGCGCGCGCTGTACAAGAAACCCCCCATACCCCCCTCCCCCTTCGTTTCGAAAGCTGACCTACCACCGGACGCAGGTGGACTATCTGCGTAATGCGTAAACAAGAAGACGAAATGGGGTGGCTGTGTGGGGAGAAGAAACATCTCTATCGGCAAAAGAAGAGAGGTTAAAGGATGCGTTTAAAGTTTTCGTAGAGCATCCCGAACATGTGATAACACCAACAACAGCAGCAGCATCATTGAAAAGCAAGTGATAATTCTGCGTTATGAATGTTTGTTGACCCCCGAGAGGCATTGTGGCAATATATCAGCACACCATCACCAGCCAAAGAGAGACGATTCCGGCTCCACAACTCCGCTCCAACAGAGAAGGGAGAGCGAGATAATCGTAGCTTTTTGGTTCGACATCGCTGGCGAGATAAAACTGACGCATGATGAGCCGCCAACGCAGCTCGACTAAGAGAATCGACATAATCATGCCTGTGAGAGACACGGAGTAAAAGGAAGCAAGGCGGACGTGCGCGCGAACACCACCTGCGTGCATCAATTGGCGGAAGAGAGCAGAGGAACGACATGGCGCGTGCACTACTTCGGTTGGTAATGTTAATTTTATTTTGTTTTCCTCCCTTTTTTGGATAAGAAAGTGAATATATTTCTAATACCACTTATTCGCTAATAAGAGTGTAAAACGAAAAAAGAGCAAACAGAAAACAAAAGAAAAAGAAACACAATTTAATTCGTTGGATAAGATCTATGAATCGTGTAAGGAGTAGGAGAGAGCAAGAGAGAGAGAGAGAGAGAGAGAAGAGAAAGAGCTTAGTTCGAAACGAAGAAGAGTAAATTTTGAAATTGGCTACATTTCATTGACATAACGCCAGTTCGAACGGCGGTTAGCTAAAGTAACAGAAATCGTAAGAACATACTTTAATTGAAATGAAACAACAACATACACGAGTCCTAAAATGAGTCAAAGCAAGAGAATACATGAAGCAAGCAAACAAAGAAACAAAAAAACAATAAAATCTCTAAAAACGTCACGCAAAGGTATAAGCATGCAAGTATAAAAAGAAAGATAAATGGAAAATCAAAAAAAGTACAAAATATACAAAACGGTTTAAAAAAATCCTAGCGGATAAGTTGTGTTAGCAAGGTTATAAATGGCAGGAACAAAAAAAATAAGCAAGTGACATTTAACAACCAGAGCAACTAAACGTTGAGGAGAGAGCGAGGAGAAGAGTGTGAAAGGGAGAAGAGTGGCAAATTGCTTTTCAACAGAGTTGATCCTAATTCCATTTAGATTAAAGCAATCTCCCTAATTTTCTCTTTCGCTTTCGTCTCCCCGCTCTGTCCTCACTCGCACTATAAGGATAAACAGCCCGTAAGCGATTTATTAAGGAATCATTTTGATGAGGAAAAATAATACGGAACGACGAGAATTACGCGACGCCAAATGAGAAGGAAACGAGATAAGGAGACCGAGAGTGTAAACGAAACCCCCAAAACACACCTGTGGTGGGTACTTTTTGAAGCAAGGAAGCATGTGTGTGCGCTTTTGCAAAAAGGAGAAAAGAAAGCGAAAACAAACAGCAAACTGAAAGTCAGGAGCAAAAAAGAGTGGTAAAAGAGAGACATTTTTGTTTATGTTTACGAATGTTTTTTTTTGTTTTGTGTACCACAAGAATTGTTTGGAATAATATTGATTTTCTTGTTGTTTTTATGAAAACAGAATTTCAATACAACCGATTGCGCACATTTTTATTGAAGCAACCGAAAGAAAGAAGGAAAAAACGAAAGGTACGCAAAACACAAAAAAATCAACCTTATCAGAGCCAGAATGATACGTGGAACCCATTATCGTAAAGCCAGTACTGAATGTGTTATTAGTGCGTTAGGAGCAAAGAGCAGATAGAGCGAGCAGGGAAAGTAAACGGAACGTTTTGTAACGTTAGCGAACAGGTGGAAACAATCACCCCCATCCTTTTTATGGGCAAGAAGGCAAACACCGCGCCTTTCAGGTGTGAAGCCCTTGTCTAACTATTCCACAATGGCAGTGTTGGCTCTCAAAGTATATCTCTACTTTGAGTTGAGTAATGATAGCGTACTTGAAAAATAAAAACGCATCAACAGGCGCGCATGCAAGTGCTGCGCTGCAAACACAACGTCTTATCAAAAACAAACAAACGAAACTAGCAAAATTGCGTAACAATAATCTAATAGTGTAGATATCGGAAATAGCAAAATAATTCAATCCTACTTGCGCGCGTCCAGCTCTTCCCCGGCGCCGATACAATAACTGAATCGATAAAACGGAAAGGAATTCTTCAACATAATTACCGGAATAGGAAGAGCTGTCAGATGAAACTCTATTTGTCATTTCTTTATGTGCGTTTAGTAGTGAATTTAATGCCGAACGGTTTTATTTTTCTCCAATTCAGAACTTCTCATAGTAGAGACGTGGTTGTGTTTATAGAATAGTCTGCGTGCGTGTGTCTGTTTTTCGCTATGTAAATGTGCGTGTGGAATAGTAGAAGAAAGGATGAGATAGGAAGGAGAAGAACGAAGTTGTAGAAAATGTGATAGAAACGAACCCAAAATTTCTATCGCCGTCGTTGTTGTGTGGTGTCTGGCAAAGAGAGAGAGGCACACACACAGATGGGGCGGCATATCCATTCCCTTTTTTCGGAACAACCGGAATTGCGAGTGCCGATCGATTAGAAGCAGCAGCACCGAGATATCAGTTTTTACTGTCGGTCCCCAAATAACCACCACTTTCTCTCTCTCATACTAATTGTTAGGTGTGCGGTGTGCTTATTGAAATCCATTTTGGAAAGCAAGCAAAAACCGCGAATGATCTCGAATATATTATTTACACACACACACACAGATAGAGTGCCCGTGTTTTCTGTTAAATAATATGAAAAACCTTCTCTCTAAACAAAAAAACAACAATTAAAAGCAAAAGATAAAAATACGCCTTAACAATTTCCATTTTATTACGAATTACTACGAACTACTTTTATTGACGCGGAATGATTAAGAATCGTTTGAACAGTTATTACAAAAAACCCTATCGTTTTAAGCAACCAATCTGTTTTTGTGAACCTTTTTTGTAGTTGTAAAGCACCCAGCTACCCATTCTACCCGTCTACCCGTCGAAATTTGTATCTCCCCCGTTTTATAACAAGCTCTCCTCCCCAGAACGCGAATGTGTAAATCATGCAAAGAAAAGAGTAAGATAAAGAATAACGAACATGCCACCAAAAAGCAAAAAACAAGTTGAAGAATGAAACAAATAAGAGACACAGACAGAAGGGAAATAAGAGGAAGCACGCGCTGTGGTGGCAGAAGTGATGTGACGAGTTTGTGTACAATTTACGAAAAAAAGTACAGTAGTAGTGTCCCCCTTAAGATGTAACAAGCATGATGAGTAGTGCGCGGGAGATGAAGACAGGAGATAGATCAGAGTAATAAGAATGGTACAGCGAACGGAGCGTGAAGTGTGTAGTATGAATGTGTATGTGAAATATACTATAGTTGTACGCAGGGAGGAAAACATTGCAATTATGATCTACATTTCGAGGTGTAATGGCAAATATACAGAGAAAAAAGAAACTGAAATTATTGTGACGAAAAAGAAACAAGAGATGGGAAAGAATGAAATGATTAAGTGAAACTACAAGCCATTCTAGAAGTGCAGAAAACAAGAATAAAATCATTGGTTTATTTATAAAAAAAAGTTTTCATCTTTGTATTTTTTATGGATCTTTGGCCTCTCAATAGCATGTCGGTAAGTATTTCCAATTCTCGTTACGATCACGATGATCTCACTATTGAGCAGCGTATAAAATTTGCCAGGCTTCGGTCGGTTGGTCATGCCAATAGAATG
>KZ067413.1:50454-72652 GCA_002091845.1 Anopheles cracens | reverse complement strand
AGAAACTGATATTTATAAACTAAAGGAAAAGAAAATTTAAATAAATGTAAATTGTACTTGTTCGAGTTTTATTTAGCCGCGCCACCACACTTGATCACAACGCTACACGTGCGCTTCTACGTATCTACAGTTCCTCCCTAGGGGGCACCGCGGTTGCTGGTTTCTTCGGTGCCTCCATGGCTGCCTTTAACGTGCCCTTCAGGGCGGCCAGCGTTTCCGGTGTCAGTTTCACACGTCCAAGCCACGGGTTGACCGGTGAGCCGAGCAGCAGATGCTCCTTGCCCTGTAGAACGGCCTGGGAGATGACGGGACTGGAGCTGTCATCGCTGTGCAGCGCCATCACGATGTTACCCTCCCAGTCTAGGCGCAGCACAGTGGCACGATCTGGAAACAGGCCCACCAGCCCTCCGAGATGCCCGAGGTGATGGGTCACCCAGAGCGCAAAGTCACTGCCGGTCGCATCGTACCAAAGCTTGAACGGTGCCTCCGCCAGCACGAACAGACGCACCAGCAGGCGGCGCAGATTCGGGAACGGTGCGAGCAGCCCGATGAAGGACGGATTGTTCTCGTCCACCGCGATGGCCAGCGCCGCCCAGAACCCGTGGGCATCGCCGTTCAAGTTGTCGACGGCACCGGGCAGCCCATCGATGAAGATGTCGTGTGTGCCCGCGCTCGGGCCCTTCAGGTAGTAGCGCCGGATGAGCTGGCCGCCGAGTTCACCGACCAGCACGAAGCTCTCGTCCGGGCTGAGGACCACCCCGTTGGCACCGTACACTTCGTCGATCAGTACGCGGCTTTTGCCCTCCGCGCGCGAGTAGTGTAGCAGACGGCCGGACGGATTGCACAGCAGTGCCGGGATGGCGTCCTCGAAGATGAAGTCCGATGCCGTGTCGGACCAGTAGAAATCGCCATTGCGTGCTACGGCCACATCGTTCGGGATGTTCGGTTGACGAGTGGTGTGACGGGAGCGGGTCGATGACGCGGAACCAGTTTCCGGCTTGTCATCCTCGATGATGGCGTTCGTCTTTGAAATAAGCAGCTTCTTCTCGCCCGTTTTGATGTGCACCTGCCAGATGCCTAGATACGGGTCGACCACTATGAGATTGTTTCCCTTGGTGTCGAAATCTATCCCCAATGGTCGTCCGCAAATTCGTTCCGAGTAGGTACCGACTGTGGGCAGAGAAACAATTATCAGTGGGAACGTTCTAACAATTGCGCGTTGCGATTAAACATCTTATTGTGCCACGGTATGACATCATTTCAAAAAGCAATCCTAGTAGCACATGTTTTTGAATAGCATTTTTGGATCCAATTCGTCGCTTATGTTTTAAATTAAATTCTTCCAGGACAGCGATAGAGAATGGAACCCGGAATACTCACCACACTCGGGACCCAGCTTGACAACAGTGCGCACCGAACCTTGCTCGCCCAGTTCCACAACCTTGCCACCGTACACCGACACGTAGGTAGCGTTGCCGCGAACCAGCACACTTTCCGGCTGCAGCAGACCCCCTTCGTGCAGCCGTTCAGCTCCGTTAAGCAGCTGGTTCGGGGCCAACACCCCCGTAAGTGGACGGGCCGGCGTGATGCTGATCGGCTTAAACGGAAACACGGTCTTGGGCGGCAGCCCCGGTATGACTGCGATCAGCATGAGCACCAAGCCAACCTTAAACAGCTTCCCCTTCAGGCCCATCTTCGTGCGGGACGTCGTGTCGGTTCACTACAATCACTTCCGCGGTTCACCGGTGTGTCCAGGTTGCTCTCAACAAGCGGTCTGATCGACGTGATTCTAATTATTATTTTTAAATCCGTTTCCAGCGCCTCCGGCCGCACTGCGTATGCAAGTGCGATGATGTGTGTATTGGGTGTCGAGGGCAGAAATGTTTATTTCGAACGGATTACATCATCTGCAGTAGGATAAATAATCAAATCGCGAACGGGGTGGCCGCCGTCGCCACCGATTGAACCGAGCCGAACACTTGAGCTTGAGACGGACGCGTACTGCGCGAGTGCGTGAGACGTGCTGGACAGACCGCGAGGCAATGGGTCGTTGAAGCGGGGCGTTGAAGCTTTTCTGCTTGGTGGTCGATTAACGAACCCCCAACCTACGAGACATGCTGCGTAATGCTGCCGAGGTGTAGGTTAAACCGTTCTAGCCAGCGGAGCACAAAGCGTAGGGGCGTCCAAACTGTTCCATTCTTCCGAAGTTTGAAGTAACAGGTGTATTTCGAAATAAATTGTAGCGTTTTCATCTCGCTCTACGGCACTTACAAAAACAGCAACAAAATAATCAAAACAAGCAGCCAGCATAGAGTGAATAAGATAACAGAACATCTATCGCAAGTAAAATTATAGAAAATTATTTCCAAACATTAATTATTGGAATGTGTTTTATGCGATTTTTTGTATTCTCCATAAAAAAGACAAACAACCTGAAAATCTAGACAAAAAAAATCTTTCAAAGTGTGGGAAACAAGTGTTGTTTACGTCTCGGAAAACCTAGGCAAGGCCTCCTCCTTTTTCATCCTAGGACCAACATTACCCAACAGAAAATAAAACCAGCATCGACATTTGTGGCACGGCATGGTAAAAAGCCCGGTCGTGACGGGCATTTCGCCCAAGGAAGGTCCGCCCGGAACCCGCGTAACGATACGTGGCGAATTCCTCGGCGTCAAAGCAACGGATCTGATCGGTGAGTAAAGCGTTCCGTTGTTTTTTTTTCCGACTCAGTTCCTAAACCATACACCGATTTCCCACCCACGGCAGGGCTTACCATCTGCGGCTGCGACTGCCTTCTGTCAGCGGAATGGAAATCGGACAAAAAGATAATCGCCCGTACCGGTGCGGCCAAGGGTAAGGGTGACATCATCGTTAGTACGCGCGGAGGTGGTACGGGCACGTGCACCGTACAGTTCCGCGCGTACTACGAAACGATCGGCCCGATGAAGGAGTCCGCCGTGTGGATTGAGGAATCGCCCATGCAATCGCTTGCCTGGGGGCGGCGCTCCCTCGCCCCGACCGGCTACACGCAGGAAGACCCACTCGGGCTGTCAAACGAGGGCAACGAGAAAAAGTTCCCGGAAGATTTGCGCGATCTGTTCCCGGACGGGTCGGGTGATTTGTCGCAGGAAAACTTTACGCCCGGATGGTTTCTGCTCGAGAACCACCACGCGACGTCATTCGAAGACCTGAAGGCGGGCCTGTCGTATCTGCGGCGGCGAGTCGAGAGTCAGAAGGAGGGCCAGCTGTCGTTCCTGAAGTCGAACGCCGGTTCCGTGATAGATCAGCTCGACACGCTGATGACGCTGCGCGATCGCATCACGCAGGACAATAAGGTGCACGGGAAGGAACCGGTGCGGCAGCTAGACGTGACCATCCGCAGTTCGATCGATGCGTCACACGAGCTGTTTAAGGATGTGTTGGTGCGGAAGGAGAAGGCGGACGCGACGCGGGCCGCCCTGTCGGCCATGTCGCGCCACAAGTTCCTGTTCTGTCTGCCGAACACGGTGGAGAAGGCTGCGTTGAAGAATGAATTCGACATCGTGGTGAACGATTACGCGCGAGTGAAGAATTTGTTCGGCAAAACGGAAGTCCCGGTAAGTGGAAGACAACGTTTGTAACTCCATTTAGTGCGATTGTGCCAGCACTACGATTGTAACAAATGTTCTTTTTTCATAAACCCCTTTTGCAGATCTTCCGGAAGGTACTGGAAGAGGTGGACATAAAGATACTCGCCATCCGGCAGCAGCTGCACAGCAAAATCAAGGAAATGCCGCAGGGTGTAGAGCAGCAGAAGAAGATGATAAAAGCATTGATTAGTCTGGAGGCGCAGCAAGCCGGTACGACCGTGGCAGGCAAGCTGAAGATAGACGATCCGGCCTGGGACGCGATCGAGGCTCGCGCCAAACATCTCGAGGAAACTTTCCTCAAGGCGTACGAGGAGTACACGGGCAAAGAATCGCACGGTAGCGACTCGAAATCACGTTCCGATCCGGCCGCCGTCCCCACCCCCGTGCGCGTTCAGTTCTGCGAGGAGCTGACCGAAATCGCCGCCAGTCAGTTCCCGGATCTGTGGCGGCTGGGTCAAGCTCACTTCAACGGGGAGCTCCGTGGGGCGGTCCCACCGAAGCCGGGCAACTTCAAACGTATCATACTGACAGCTATTGAACAGTTCTGTTCCTACCTTCGATCGGCCCTGCTCGCCACGTCCAGTGCGCACCGGTCGTTGATAGCGGCGGTAAGTGCGGTCAAAGGGCTTCCGGCCTGGCCATCGGCAAGCCCGTCGCTACACTTTCTCATCACCTGGCTGCCACACTGTTTGCGGTACGTGCGCGTGTCGTACGCCACGTTGATCCGGCTCGATTTACCGAACGAGGCGCTCGATATTGTGCTGAAGTTTATCGACGAACTGCGCCTGTACTGCATGTCCACGATCCTGAAGAAAGCGAACGAGCGAGTCCGCAAGCTGCACGAGAAGGAACAGTGGGAGCTGTCGGTGGCGGAGTTCGCCGGTGCGACCAGTCTGCCAGCGAAGCTGGAAGAAATTCTAGTTGAAGCGATCGATGACGCGCAGGTCGCCTGCCTGACGCCGGAAGTCCGTGAATCGACCCTCCTTGAACCGCAATCGGACGGTCAGCGGGAGCTGTCGAAACGTTTCCAGGAAATACTGACCTCGTTCTGCGGTGTGATCGAAACGCTTGCCCTGCAACGCTCGGACGAAGATCCGCAGCAGGCGCCGATGCTTTCCCAGTTGATAGGCTTCCCGGCCGCTCTGTTGCAACAGCAGATGAGCACGGGCGACAAGCGCGAGTGGGGCAACCCGATGATCACCTGGGAGCAACGGTTACTTTGCTGTCTCTCCAACTGTATCTACTGCAATCGTATCTTCTTCCCGAAGCTGGGCAATCTGTTCACCCGCCACAGCTTCCCCGTGCCGACACTGGCGATCGAGAACTCACGCACCACCATCAACGGACTGTTCGGCAGCCTGCTCGACATGTACGTGGAGCATAAGAGCGATCCACTGGTCGGCACGATCGAGCCGTCGATGTATCTGGGCCGGTTCCAGTGGGATCAGGTGGGACCGTCGGAGAAGCTGAGTCCGTACGCGCATGAGTGTCTCGACAATCTCGTGTCGGTGTACTCGGAAATCTTTGCCATCTCGCCGTCCCTGCTGCGACCGATCCTAGAACCGATCGTGCAAACCGTGGCGGAAGAGTTGGCTCGCCTGATGACGTGCGTGCAGAAGTTCAACGTGAGCGGTGCGCTTCAAGCGACGGTTGATATCAACGTGATTCGCGACGCGGTGCGCGTATATAGCAACGAAACGGCCAAGTAGGTGCTCTAGATGGACTTTTCTGACAAATGTGTGATGGTGATATATTAAAATCTTTTTCCCTCTTTACCAGGACTTTCTTTGTTGAGGCATTGGACGCCATTCCTCCCGTATCGGATAGTGAGCAGAGGTAGTAAATTAGTCGAACCGTCTTCGTATTCCCATGCTAATCTTCTTTTTTTTATTAGGATCTTCGATACGGTAAAAACGATCAAACATAACATCCGCTTGCAGATCATGTGCTTACAAGTGGTGGATCCTTGATCAGATGCGCCCGTAAGCATAGTTTGTCGTACGACACTGAAACCCACATCTGCACGTTAGTAGAAATGTGGAAAATGAATCAAAAATCATTATTACGTTGTAGGAACTAAAATATCAATGTTATGAGACCGCAGTATACTGAAACTGATATTTATACAGATATGTACTAATATAAAACGCTTTATATTTAATAAAAATTGAACAAATTATGCTAGAATGCATTTCTTCTCAGACGAAGTCCCCCAACCGAACAAAAACCTAGGGAGCCAAATTCAAATTGACATCTGTCAAACGTCAAAGTCGGCCGAGATTTGACATTCTCCAAAATGTAAAAACACACAGCAAGAAAGAAAGAGCAGGTAGTAAAGGAACACAACACTCGCAATTCAGTGTTTGCGCGTTATTTTAACCCATTTTCCAAGTGCTTTTAGCGGGCCTGGCTCCGGTTGTGATTAAGTAGTGTACCCGGGAGGAGACGCTGCTCTCCATTGGCCCGCCGCTGTGCAATATGTTTCCAACGCACCGCCGATTCGGTGTGAAATGGTGCAGTTGCTGGTGGTGGCTTGTAGTCGTTTTCCTCGTCGTGCTCCAGCAACCGGACCGTGGTGGTGAGTCAACAGCACATCCGTGGGCAGTACCGATCGCGTTCATAACCGAACTTTTTGTTTTTCAGCAAATGGGCAGCGCATGAAGGATAATATGTACACAGAGGTCCACGGAGCACACTGCTTCCGTCGTTTGAACGGTACACACATGACGGGCTGTAGCTGTAAGTAACGCGCACTGCACCACTCACTCCACACATCCCATCTCGGAAGATTACAAGGCTTACGCTTTGTGTTTTGCAGCAAAAAATGGCGGGTCGGTCGGGGTGCTGCACCTAATCAGCGGCAAGGAGGACATCGATTTCATCGTGCACAAACACCCGTCACCACCGTACGCCCCCATCCTTCTACCGGCGCTGTACACGCGTGAAAACATCCTACGGCTGCGGGATGAGGCCGCACCGTACGTATCCGTGCTGGTGCTGATGAACAACGCGAGCGGGCTGGAGCAGTTCAGCCAGGAATCGCGCTGTCCGAACCAGTACAGTGGGCTGGCATCGGTGTTGACGCGTCCGGCGGACGACCAGCGGTGTAGCGTGGACCGTGCCGAAGACAGCTGGACGGTTGATATCAACGTGATTCGCGACGCGGTGCGCGTATATAGCAACGAAACGGCCAAGTAGGTGCTCTAGATGGACTTTTCTGACAAATGTGTGATGGTGATATATTAAAATCTTTTTCCCTCTTTACCAGGACTTTCTTTGTTGAGGCATTGGACGCCATTCCTCCCGTATCGGATAGTGAGCAGAGGTAGTAAATTAGTCGAACCGTCTTCGTATTCCCATGCTAATCTTCTTTTTTTTATTAGGATCTTCGATACGGTAAAAACGATCAAACATAACATCCGCTTGCAGATCATGTGCTTACAAGTGGTGGATCCTTGATCAGATGCGCCCGTAAGCATAGTTTGTCGTACGACACTGAAACCCACATCTGCACGTTAGTAGAAATGTGGAAAATGAATCAAAAATCATTATTACGTTGTAGGAACTAAAATATCAATGTTATGAGACCGCAGTATACTGAAACTGATATTTATACAGATATGTACTAATATAAAACGCTTTATATTTAATAAAAATTGAACAAATTATGCTAGAATGCATTTCTTCTCAGACGAAGTCCCCCAACCGAACAAAAACCTAGGGAGCCAAATTCAAATTGACATCTGTCAAACGTCAAAGTCGGCCGAGATTTGACATTCTCCAAAATGTAAAAACACACAGCAAGAAAGAAAGAGCAGGTAGTAAAGGAACACAACACTCGCAATTCAGTGTTTGCGCGTTATTTTAACCCATTTTCCAAGTGCTTTTAGCGGGCCTGGCTCCGGTTGTGATTAAGTAGTGTACCCGGGAGGAGACGCTGCTCTCCATTGGCCCGCCACTGTGCAATATGTTTCCAACGCACCGCCGATTCGGTGTGAAATGGTGCAGTTGCTGGTGGTGGCTTGTAGTCGTTTTCCTCGTCGTGCTCCAGCAACCGGGCTGTGCAATATGTTTCCAACGCACCGCCGATTCGGTGTGAAATGGTGCAGTTGCTGGTGGTGGCTTGTAGTCGTTTTCCTCGTCGTGCTCCAGCAACCGGATCGTGGTGGTGAGTCAACAGCACATCCGTGGGCAGTACCGATCGCGTTCATAACCGAACTTTTTGTTTTTCAGCAAATGGGCAGCGCATGAAGGATAATATGTACACAGAGGTCCACGGAGCACACTGCTTCCGTCGTTTGAACGGTACACACATGACGGGCTGTAGCTGTAAGTAACGCGCACTGCACCACTCACTCCACACATCCCATCTCGGAAGATTACAAGGCTTACGCTTTGTGTTTTGCAGCAAAAAATGGCGGGTCGGTCGGGGTGCTGCACCTAATCAGCGGCAAGGAGGACATCGATTTCATCGTGCACAAACACCCGTCACCACCGTACGCCCCCATCCTTCTACCGGCGCTGTACACGCGTGAAAACATCCTACGGCTGCGGGATGAGGCCGCACCGTACGTATCCGTGCTGGTGCTGATGAACAACGCGAGCGGGCTGGAGCAGTTCAGCCAGGAATCGCGCTGTCCGAACCAGTACAGTGGGCTGGCATCGGTGTTGACGCGTCCGGCGGACGACCAGCGGTGTAGCGTGGACCGTGCCGAAGACAGCTGGAATCCGTGGGGCAGTGGATTGCTGCTAGAAAATTTTCCCTTTCCCATTTTCTACGTCGCGTCCGAGGAGGAGATGGAGAAGCTGCTCGGGTGTTACGAAAAGTTTAACGCGCACGATCTGGAGCACCAGCACCGTCGGAGTTTGTGTGCGATCGAGGTGAGAGCGTTCATGTCGGCCGCAGTTAGTACGGACATTTGCATGCGCCGGTCGGATACGTACAACTCGCTCATCCCCGCGACCAAATACTGTGATCCGCTGCAGGGCAAGAACGTGTACGCAACGCTTTTCCCGCGACCCGTCGTACCGGAGGAGCAGCGGGTCGAGGGCCCGGAACGGTTTGTGCTGGTGTCGACCCGCACCGACACGACGACAATGTTCGATGGGGTGGGACTCGGTGCGATGGATTCGGTCGTGCCGTTCACCGTTCTGGTCGCAGTAGCTCATTTCCTCGCGAAAACCCTACCAGCCAACGATCGGAATGTGCTGTTTTTGTTCTTCAACGGCGAATCGTATGACTACATCGGTTCACAGCGGTTCGTGTACGATCTGCAAACGGGTGCGTTTCCTTCGCGCGGCACGCAAACCAAACCGATCACGCTGGACAACATCGAGCTGATGATCGATATCGGCTCGCTGGACGATCTGACGGAGCTGCAGGTGTACCATGCGGCACCGCAACCGATGGCGACGAAGATTGCGGAGCTGCTGCCGAAGATAAACCAAAAGTACGGGTTCGGCATCCGGTCGGGGCAACCGGTGTTGACCAGCAATCTACCACCGGTGGCCGCTCAATCGTTCCTGCGGGAAAATCTCACCTTCCCGGCGGTGATAATCGCATCGAAACCGGGCAACCGGTACTATCACTCCATCTACGACGACCAGGAGAACCTGCGCTACTATTACGGCTTCAATTCGCGCAAGTTGGACTTTACGCAGCTGGAAAATCTCGAATCGGGTGATGGCATCCGGCTGTACGGGAGCGATTCGGTGCAGATGCGCATACGCAACGCCTCCACACTGATCGCGATGAGCATCTACGAGCTTCTCGTAGGCCGGGCGTTTGATCAGCAAAACGCCACGAACAGCGTGCTGATCGACGAGTTTCTGTACTGCTTCCTGGAGTCGATCAACTGTGCGCTGTTCCGGGCGGCGGTCAAACCGGATACACCACTCGCCCATACGTCACCGCCGTCACGCTACATCAGCGTCCACACAACCATCACGGCAGAATCGACCGGGTGGACATACCGAGTGCTCGGCCTGCTGCTCGGCCAGCTAGTCGAGAACGTCACCAAGGCGGAGTGCGCCGCACTCCATCTGCCGTACCAGTGGATGGCTGGCTACGGCGGGGCGGGCGAATGTCGCCGGACGACGCAAAACATGAGTCTAGCGCTGTCACCGGCGTTTCTGAACGATACATACGACTTCACGTCCCACCGCTACTCGACCTGGACCGAGTCGACGTGGTCGGATATGTCGGCGAGAATCTTTCTGCGGCCGTCACCCTCTCACGAAACGCTCACGCTCTCGATCGGCATCGTCGTGATGGTGATTTCGTTCGTGCTGGTCTTTCTCATCAACAGTCGATCGGACGTGCTGTTCAATCAGGGTTCCACCTCGTCGATACCGTAAGTGTTGCGGCAAGAAGGCTCCGAATAAACGAAGCATAGTAATAGTTCACTAAGCGCGAATCATTTTTTCGATGTTGCCCATCCTTTTGTAAACATTCCTGGTGGGATAAAAAGTTTACCTTCACGTTCATCTCTCTCTCTCTCTCTCTTCATTCTTGTGTCAACATGTGCCCGTTTCCATGACAACCATGTTTTGTTATACATTAAATGTATTTTTCTTCTGCTCCTATTCGTTTCAGCATTGCAACACAGCCTACGCAGTGTTGAGGTGATGGAGGAGGCATACGTTCAGTCTAATTCCATCCGGTTCGAAGCTCCAGAAGGGATAAACTTCATCACCACCAGGACATAGCATTTTGCTGTGGTCGTCTCGATCATCCAAAAGTCCATCACCGTCTTTGTCGTTGCCCTCCCACATCCTAGGCAATCCAACAATTCCATCAGACTTTAGCTTACTTAAAACAAATGACTAATGATAGTACTACCTAAAGTAATGTCGTAATACAATTGATATTTATAACATTCATAACTACTGTATACCAAAAATGAGTTTATGGGCTGAGTAGTTTGGGGACATTCCTACCGGTGACCGACCTAGCGAGTTCGATAGATTTGTGCAAAATTTGAATTTATTGTAAACACACCTAAAGTTAACACATCGTGCTGCAAAACGTGCTCCAAAACTATTCCCTTCTGCGCTCTTTGCCGTCAGCCAATCAGTCTATCGGGAGCAGGTGTTGAACTGGTCAAAGTAAGCCTGCGTGGGTCGGTTCTGATAGACCACCTTATCCAAGTGCTCCAGCTTGCGCTGCTGCTCCATCGCCTGCAGATGGTTTTCGTGGCGTATTTGCTCGGCCAGTGCGTGCCGCCGGCGGTTCAGTTCCCGTTCCTTCATTGTCACCGTGCGATCGAAATCATTGGCCAGCTGGTCCCAGGCCTGCTTGGTGTTGGCCTCATTCTGCCGCTTACGCTTCAGCTCCTCGAGCTGTAGCTCCTGCGTGCGGCGTATCTGCTCGATCTCCTCCGGAGACATTCCCTTGTACTGGGCGGTAATGACACGGTTCGGTCCGAAGCTACTTTTCGCGACGTCCGGATTTTCTGTCAGAATGTCACTCGTCAGATTGTTGTAGATTTCAGCAAGATTATCTTCCTGCTCCTCACGCTCGCGGCGGGCCCGTTGCTGCTCTTGCTCGTGCATCAGTCGCCGATTAAACTCGTTGACCGCTTCGTGAATCTTCTCCCGGGCGTACCGTTCCTGGGCAGTGAGTTGGTGAAGGCGATGCTCGCGCGACATCAGCGAGTCCTCGAGAAATTTTTCTGCCGCCCGGCGGTCGATCTCGGCTTGGCGTTTCTCGCGGATCTGCTGCTCAAGCCAGGACCGCTGCTGCTCCATCTGCACCTTCCTGCGGTAGCGTTCCTCGAGATCTTCCCCGTCGAATTTTTGTGCCCCGGAAACGGTCAACCGTGGATCATCGTCGCCAAGCCGAGCGGGGAGCGATTTTTTCAAACCGTCCGGATCAAACAGGTCAAAATCGCGAGACTGCTCCGGTTTCTGGTGCAAAGAGCGGAAACGGTTCAGCTCGTTTTCTTGGCGAATCCGTTCCTGACGCTGTTCGTGCTGTTTCAGCAGCAGCACCTGCTCCTGGCGGCGCGTCTCCTCAGCAAACTTGCGCTGTTGCTCCGCTTGGGACTGTTCGGTTTCATGCTTTTCCTGGACTTGATACCCAAGGGCATCGGTGTCCACCTGGCAGGCAAAACAGAATGTCAGCTTCGTAGTGTTCTCTTGTTGAGAAGTACAATTTAAAAAAATCTTACCCCAATGAGACGTCGTCTAGCATTGAAGATTCGTTGCTTTCTTGATTCTTCGAATCTTCTCCTGCGCTCGATAGCTAGCGCTTCTTTCTGATCTTGTTGATTAATGAAAAGAGAATTTAGCATTTTTTCGGACCGGAACTAAATACGACGGCAATGAACTGTAGAGCGTGACCACAGTTTGTTTGAAGACCCCAAGGCAACTGAAAAAAAGCTGAAATCGAGCTAAGTTAAACAACATAGACGCTCTGTCATGGCAACCGGGCTACTTGATCAATATGAAAGATTGTTCCACACCGGCAGCGCGGTGTGAATCGCGCCTTATTCGTGAGTAGAGCAAGTTTTCTCTAATATTTCAAAAACACTACGTACATTTTATGTATTATTAATTGTTAGTTCATTTCCATTCAGGTTGGTGGATACCTTATTGAGTGCGCATACGGCAGGAATTGCAAATTTTCTGTTAAAAATACACATACTCTTTGGTTTGTTTTAATGCGCTGAATTGCTGCCTAATGGAACAAGAAGAGTGGCTACCATCCTAGAGAGCACCAATGGTTGGAGAATGTCTTAAGTACAAATAGCATCACATATTGTTTCGTACAATTTTCCTTGCACACTAGTTGCTCTACTCCATCGTCGGCAGCAGAGCTTTGTCGCGTAAGTTCACAATCGAATTGGCGATAACGCGCGCGGAACTACGCAAGTATCCACCGCTCAGCAACATTACCAGCGGTACGGAGCGCTCCAGCGCGGCCCGAAACACAATCTCATCGCGCTCGATGACACCTTCGGGCGTTATGTCCAGTAGCCCGAGTGGATCGCCCTTCAGAACGTCGGTGCCGGCGTTGTAGATGATAAAATTTGGTTCAAATTCCAGCAGCGACTGATTCAGGCAACTAAAAGGAAAAATATTGCTTAGAAGATCTGCACCAATTGTTGTGCAAGCTAGTGCTTACTGCTTTAGCTTCCTCAGGTATTCCTCATCATCCGTGTGGGGCTTCAGTTCGACCGCTCGGCGAATGGCCAGCTTGGCCGTATGATCTCGCGGATAGATGCGATAGTTGTACATGTCCAGAATGAACACGCCTCCATCGTCCATCAGATCCCGCTCGTACCCATTGCCCTGGTGTGCATCGAGATCCACTATCAGGATCCTTTCGATGCCGTTTTCGCTTGCTTGTAGCATTCGCACTGTTAGTGTAATGTCGGCATACGGACAGAATCCTCCGCCCCTGTCGGCGCTGCAGTGGTGGAATCCACCACCAAGATTTATGGCCCAACCGAGACCGGACTGCAGGGCAACTCGGGCCGCCAGCATAGATCCGCCCGTCTGGAAGCGCATGGGCCGAAGATAGCTCCGCTGCACGAAATAGTTTGGCACGAACAGTAGTGGGGGGATTTCCGCAATTTTGGCCACATTTAAACTCCACTGGAATGGGAGAACAAAAATTACATTATATTCCCGCCATACACAGCCACTGGGATGCTGGGTGGGTTTCGACCTTCAAACTCGCTAGGTATCGCTGCGTGTGAACAGCCAGCAGTTGCTCGAGCGTAACTTCAGTCGGTGCGTAAACGTCCTCATCCGTTCGAATCAATCCGGCCGACTTCAGCAGCCGATAAATGTTGCCTCCCTTGGCCGCATCAAAGGGGTGTAGCTTCTGGAGCCCACAAAACCGTACACTGTAGTCCGCCCGGTACACGATCGGAATGCGGTCGCGGCTAATACGTCCTGCCGGGTCGTGGCACATTTCCCTTTGCGATGAATCATCCTCCTTATCCTCGTCGGTTCCACTGCTCATGGAAACATCCGTGCCGTTGGCGGGATTTAATCGAAAACACATATTTGGTAAACGAAATCGGTGGACTCGGTCGCACAATCAGCTGATACGCAGATTTCACGCAGGCTGGCTAAACAAGTTTCAAGGTCAGCTCGCTTTGACAGCTGATTGTTTACCATGGCACACTAGATGAAAACAAATCGAGATGCGGAATCCTGCGTGATCCTTTTTTTTCAAAACAGAACGATCTTTTTCGACGCTATGCGACTCTCATAAGGATATTTTATTGTGCACATACATGTATACAAAAACTGCAAAAACAATATGGAGAATAAAAATGAAACCAAAATCCGTCTCCCTCCCTCCTCATCAGTAGATGGGGAAGTTCGGATCGATCGTTTTCGTCCAGGCATGGAGCCCACCGATCAGGTCACGTGGCGCTGGGAGATTGTGCTCCCGGAACAGTGCGGACAGATGTCGCACGGCCAGCTGCGAGTCGTTGCCGCGTCGGCAAACTACGTACACCGGCAGCTCCGTTCCTTCCACCTGCGCCAGTATCTCGCCGGTTCGCCGATCATTCAGGATGTCCTCGATGGGCACGTTAACGGGCGTACCGGGTAGTTGACACATTTCGAACTGGTTAGCACCGCGCACATCCACTAGCAAGTGATGCCGGCCGGTCGTAACCCACTCGTCGTGGTACTCGCGAACCGAGATCCGCTCGCAGGGCGGCAGTAGCTCCAGCGCGCTGTCCTTGTCCGTAGCCTTCATCTGACAAAACTGCTCGTAATCGATCAGTGCGGTGAGAGTGGGCACATCGGAGCAAACGACGCAGGAGGGTTTTTTCGGGCGTAGTTTTAAGTTCCGGAACGCACTCTGCTGTCCGTCGAACAGGAGCAGTCGTCCGCTCAGGACACCCTCGTTCGAAAGGATGATTTTGATCGTTTCCAGCGCTTGCAGCGCACCGATCACACCGGTAATGGCGCCGAGTACACCTCCGTCCCCACAGTTCGTGACGGATTCCGGTGGTGGCGGCGTCGGAAATAGGCAGCGGTAGCACGGACCGCCGCGATAGTTGTACACGGTCAGCTGTCCCTCGAGCTGGAGTGCACTGCCGGACACGAGCGGTTTCCGGAGCATGACACAGGCATCGTTCAGAAGGTATCGTGTGGCCACGTTGTCCGTTGCATCGACGATCACGTCGTAGCGCTCGAGGATGGCGATCGCATTGTCGCTAGTCAGCTGCGTGTGGTGCGTTTGAATCTCGATCTGTGAGTTAAGCTGCTCCAGGTAGGACTGAACCGATGTGACCTTGGTCAGTCCGACCGTGGCCTCCGTGTGAAGCAGTTGACGATGCAGATTCGTCAGTTCCACCTCGTCGTAGTCCAACACGCCGATGCGCCCGATGCCGGCCCCTGCGAGGTACAGGGACGCAGGACACCCGAGCCCGCCGGCACCAACCACTAGCACCGAGGCCTTCTTCAGCTTCAACTGCCCCTGGACACCGATCTCGGAAAGGATAATCTGTCGACTGTACCGTGCGATTTCATCGTTGTTCAGCTTCGTAATGCAATTCTACGACGAAGAAAAGGATAAATTAGCACATATTACTGGTGCGAGCGAGCTAAAGCAGAAATACGGCGATAAAGTTTGCACGGACTGCTTTGCATGTGGCATCGAGAGGCGCGATTACGCTTGCCACACTATCAAGGCCACACACGATTGACCAATCCAAAGATACGGGACAACCCGTAGTGTCGTCGTCGTGTGGCGGATGTCGCAATTTTCGCTCGGAACGGAACGGCGCACTGCTGCGATGGTTTTGCAACCAACCAACTCCCCCCTCTACGAACGCGTCGCGAGGGTTATGGAGATTCGTCCGGTCGTGCCTCCCCACATTCGCTTCAAAACATGCAGAACAGTTCACTGTGCGCACCGCGTTACTTACTTTCTGAAAATGCTTTTTCAAGGTCTTCAGTTGCTGAACCTTCTCCTGCAGCTGCTTTCGCAACGTGCGTATGTCATTTTCAAGCACTTCGATTTCGCCCTCACCATCCATTTCACCCATGACTGGCCTCGCCGCCGAAAAGGTGGCGGTCAAAGTTTTTGATCGTATCGAACCTTAGATACTTCTGTGGGTTTAAAAGTATTCAAAACCGCACCGAGAAAGAAAGGCGAGCACTTCAGTACGCGCCAATCAAGGTCTCGTCTTCTTCTTCCACCACTCTGTACGGGATACGAAGGAAATACGGCATACACGATGAGAAATTAGCTGCCTTTCGAACTTTCCACACTTCCCGGCGTTATCAGTAGAAGCCAGAAGCTTCTACTGATATTATTTACACAATTTTGCGCACTTTTCGCTGGCGGATTGGCAGCGTTTTAATTTCTACAACCAGAAACGATTTTGTAAACAACCCGGTTTGACAGCTGGCACAGTGTCTGACAGGTACGCTGTCAACCGAACTGTCACAACAAACCGGTGTCGGTTCGCGTGTTGTTTGTGATTATTCAATAACTTTTGCATTTTCTGCACGAAAAATCGGCAAACGAGGCTACGTGAAATGCTTTCGCTATCAAACATCGGTTTTATACGATGGTCAACAACGCCGCTAATTGTGGCAAGTGCGCGGCTGCTGCACACAAGCACGCTGGATTTGGCCGCACGTAAGGGCACCCGCGAAAAGGCACGCAAGGCAAAGGTGAAAAAGGTGGTGGAGAAGGTGGGATTCATCCGGCACGATCTGCGGAAGAAGGGAAAGTGAGTTGATACGTCCGGAGTGGGGTTACAATGGGCAGATAGTACAACGCCGATTCCCCTTGTTTTCAGGCTAAATTTGAACGTGACAAACAAGCACATCGACGACAGCTGGAAGCAGGACCCGAAGGATGACTGCTGGGTGAGCAAGTACTACAAATGGCGCGTGTACTCGGTCGAGGAAGCGATCCACTGCCACCGGGAAACGCATCATCCGACCGTGTACAACCTGCCCAACGCACCGCTCTACGCGCACGTCGAGCTCAACATGCAGGCGGAGAAAACGACCCGCTTCGTGGACAGCTTCCAGCGGATGGTGGCGATTCCGCACCGGTTCGAGCACGGCGAAAATCGCAACATTATCGTATTCGCAAAGGGACAAGATCCCCTGCAGGAAGCCAAAAATGCCGGCGCCACGCTGGTGGGTGGGTTGGAGCTGATTAAGGAAATCCAGAACGGCGATCTGCAGCTGTCCGAGTACCCGTTCGTGCTGGCCCATCCCAACATTCTGCCCGAGCTGGTCGTGATACGGGGGCTGCTGAAGAAGAACAAATTCCCCAACCCGCGGTCCGGCACGCTGGGCGTGAATTTGGGCGAGATGATCGAGAAGTACGCGCACGGCATTAACTACAGTGCGGCAAGGGACGAGCAGCAGAAAGATTTCGGCTCCATTGTTGCCTGCATCGGAACGGTAAGAACCAGAGCGAACACCGCTTGCGTTTGTGCGAGAATTCAATTAATTCGCGCATGTCTCTTTACATTGCAGCTACAAATGGACACGAAACACCTGGAAAACAATCTGTCCGCCCTGTTGCAGGACGTGAACACGATGCGCCCGAAGCGCGAGGGCAAGTTTGTGACGCGTGTGCTGCTGAAAAGTCCACCGTCGGGGGAGAATCTTAAAATCGATCCGTTCCTGTATGTTCCGGCGGAGGGTGCGTTAGGCAAAAAGTCAACAAAGGCCATCGCCGAAGAGGAGGAAGACCAGGAGCAGGAGGCAGAGCCGCGAACGGCGGCTGCCGGTGGCGCAGCGTGAGCAAACACGCCCATAACTAACAGCGCGGTGCTCTTTAAACTGTAGCAATAGGAATAAAAATGGATTTTCTGCTTCCCCACACCACCAAATGGAAAAAGCGCATGCACACACACACACACATGAGAATGCTTCGGGAGACGGAGAATTTTCATCAAATTTCCTCCAGCCGTTCGACCACTCGGGAGTGTCAGTCGATCGGGAACGTTTGCGATGTGAAGACGCACCCGAACCCGGGACCACTGCGTCCTTTCGCACACAACGAATTCCAACGAAAAAAGGGTCCCCTTTGTGCACCACGAAAAATTGCATTCCTTCCCGTCCGGAGTTGCATAAATTCCCTATCCTTTCCACGTTCGAAACTCGACGTTCTGCTACCGATCCCCGTTCCCTTTAGTCTGTGTTTTCCGCCGCGTGACGAGAAGGTAAGGGTAGCCGGTGGTTGGCGTGACGATCGGAGTCGCGTCCGGCGCGTGCGCGCGCGCGCGTACACACGATCACCATTTCACGTTCGCGCCGGTCAACCGCGGTCGGGGTGGTTCGCGCTGTTCGCTTTAAACTCTCGGCCAGTACACACGCAACGGTACGCTACGAGTGGCGCAGTTTTGTTCTTTTTCGTTCGCGACCCGCGGCCCTCTGTTCTATTTCCACCGTCCTCGCGTGACGTTTTTTTTCCCGTGCGCCCCGATCCGGTACCGCAATTGGTCGTCGTGTCGTCGGGACGAATGCGGCAGACAAACGGTCAGACGCGCGATGTGTTCCGGGTTGCGAACCGTTCGCGGCACCGTGTCCTGGAACGTTCCAGTGCGTAAGAGAGTGAGGTGAACCCGTCACCCCTCTCGTTTCCTCCCCCCTGCCACCAAGGAACTCAGTGTTCAGTTCCATCGCGCACAGGTGTGCGTGCGGAAAATAAAAATTGGCCAGGATCATACGTGAAAGAAAGTAAAAGGGGGAGGTAGCAAATGTGAGTGTGCGCGTGTGTGAGTTTAAAATTTTAAGGTGAGAGCCGGTGGTTGGCGTGACGATCGGAGTCGCGTCCGGCGCGTGCGCGCGCGCGCGTACACACGATCACCATTTCACGTTCGCGCCGGTCAACCGCGGTCGGGGTGGTTCGCGCTGTTCGCTTTAAACTCTCGGCCAGTACACACGCAACGGTACGCTACGAGTGGCGCAGTTTTGTTCTTTTTCGTTCGCGACCCGCGGCCCTCTGTTCTATTTCCACCGTCCTCGCGTGACGTTTTTTTTCCCGTGCGCCCCGATCCGGTACCGCAATTGGTCGTCGTGTCGTCGGGACGAATGCGGCAGACAAACGGTCAGACGCGCGATGTGTTCCGGGTTGCGAACCGTTCGCGGCACCGTGTCCTGGAACGTTCCAGTGCGTAAGAGAGTGAGGTGAACCCGTCACCCCTCTCGTTTCCTCCCCCCTGCCACCAAGGAACTCAGTGTTCAGTTCCATCGCGCACAGGTGTGCGTGCGGAAAATAAAAATTGGCCAGGATCATACGTGAAAGAAAGTAAAAGGGGGAGGTAGCAAATGTGAGTGTGCGCGTGTGTGAGTTTAAAATTTTAAGGTGAGACAAAAAATGTCAATGTTCTACTATGTAATAAGCGTGGAATAAGGAAAAAAAGGTGGAATGTTCTTCAGACCTTGTGTTGCTTACGACGGCGTTTTTCCCTCACAGTCTCACCGATCCGAACAGTGCGACTTTTCTCTGGTGTGTGATGGTGTGTGGCGTGTGTGTTTCTGTCGGTGTGTGGAGCAGGGTTTGAGAATGTCTGTGCGAACCGGCGATGGCAACAAATGATCGCGGCTCGCGATCAAGTGGTTCCGTGTGCAGGCGTTTGCCCCCATGCCAGACGGACAGACGAGAGCGCAAACGTCTGGTGTGGGATTAGGGAGACAGTTTGGCGATGGCGATGGTGTACCCCGCGCGCACGGGCACGTGTTCCCACCGCCGATAAGTGTATAGGTGTGATCTGAACCGTGCCGGCGGTACGGCTATAACGATCGTAACGATCGTTACACGATCGAGCGTTGAAAAGCGGGCACGAAGAAATGGGTGGCCGATGAATTTCCGCACTTTTCACGGAGCTTTCATCGCCGTGCGGCGAGAAGAACCACCGGGCGCGGTTCGGAAAAGATCAACCGAATATTTATGATCGCAATGACACGTGAACGCGCGCAGCGTTCGCAAAAGGTCATGGAGAAGCCTGGTGTTTCTTGATCGTGCGCCAGCGCTGGTCAGGGCGGGACGCCGGGGCGAGTATTTGAAACGGATGTGCTCGGGGTTTAATTGGATCGTTTTTTTCCCCATCACCTCCGGTACATGAACCGGGAGCTGGTCGAGCCACTCTGTCACGATCGCTTCCAGCGTCGAAGCGCGATTAGCTCTTGCGATTTACCATCGCCACGTGCCCGCTTTTGGGTGGTGCGTCCTCCCCCCTGCCACCAAGGAACTCAGTGTTCAGTTCCATCGCGCACAGGTGTGCGTGCGGAAAATAAAAATTGGCCAGGATCATACGTGAAAGAAAGTAAAAGGGGGAGGTAGCAAATGTGAGTGTGCGCGTGTGTGAGTTTAAAATTTTAAGGTGAGACAAAAAATGTCAATGTTCTACTATGTAATAAGCGTGGAATAAGGAAAAAAAGGTGGAATGTTCTTCAGACCTTGTGTTGCTTACGACGGCGTTTTTCCCTCACAGTCTCACCGATCCGAACAGTGCGACTTTTCTCTGGTGTGTGATGGTGTGTGGCGTGTGTGTTTCTGTCGGTGTGTGGAGCAGGGTTTGAGAATGTCTGTGCGAACCGGCGATGGCAACAAATGATCGCGGCTCGCGATCAAGTGGTTCCGTGTGCAGGCGTTTGCCCCCATGCCAGACGGACAGACGAGAGCGCAAACGTCTGGTGTGGGATTAGGGAGACAGTTTGGCGATGGCGATGGTGTACCCCGCGCGCACGGGCACGTGTTCCCACCGCCGATAAGTGTATAGGTGTGATCTGAACCGTGCCGGCGGTACGGCTATAACGATCGTAACGATCGTTACACGATCGAGCGTTGAAAAGCGGGCACGAAGAAATGGGTGGCCGATGAATTTCCGCACTTTTCACGGAGCTTTCATCGCCGTGCGGCGAGAAGAACCACCGGGCGCGGTTCGGAAAAGATCAACCGAATATTTATGATCGCAATGACACGTGAACGCGCGCAGCGTTCGCAAAAGGTCATGGAGAAGCCTGGTGTTTCTTGATCGTGCGCCAGCGCTGGTCAGGGCGGGACGCCGGGGCGAGTATTTGAAACGGATGTGCTCGGGGTTTAATTGGATCGTTTTTTTCCCCATCACCTCCGGTACATGAACCGGGAGCTGGTCGAGCCACTCTGTCACGATCGCTTCCAGCGTCGAAGCGCGATTAGCTCTTGCGATTTACCATCGCCACGTGCCCGCTTTTGGGTGGTGCGTTGTTCTCGGCGGTAATTGACATTCCTTCAATTGGGAGACGTTCAATTAAAGCATCACTAGACGCCTCCGTTCTCCGCGGCCGTATTGTAGCGCCGCTTAGAAGATGGGGCGCGCGTAAATTGTCTGCCCAAGGCACTCCGTGGCAGTTGTGTAAGAATAAGTTACTCATTAACTACCTCACGCGCCCGTGCAGTTCGTCTGCTCTTGAATTTCTGACGATAAGCACGCACGGCAGCTGCGCCGCTGACAACAACAGGCGGGACGCTCGTAATTCATTCGATCGAAGACACGAGGAGGAGGAGGAGTAGGAGGCCAGCACGATAATGCGCGTGACTCACCCGCACTCGACCGACCGGGTAGCGGCCGTAGCATGTAAACACATACCTGGTGGCCGGCTGGCCGGAGCATGATCACTTCAGCGCGGGCCTGCGGATGTCGTCTTCCGCATCCGAAAGCGGAATCAACATCTTGAGGAAGTGGTGACACGGTGTCGAGCACTTTTGAAACCTTTTCAGCCGGATCAAGGGTGCGTCGGTGCGTTGTGTCAATGGCAACGGAAAGACGGCACAGGAAAGAATGCACGCGGTTTAGCATAGCCGCGGAGCTGCACGTGCGCGTGGGGATACTACGCTAAACAGGCTTTGATGGGCTGAGGTAAACACACCAGTTCTCGACCCACGATCCCAGTTGTGCGGGTGATGGAGAGCTGTCGTACTGCCGTGCAGAACTGACGATCGCGTCTCCAGTAGCGTATTTCACGGTCATTTCAAACAGAGTTCTTAAATCTTTTATGTCTCCTACATTTAAACGTGTGTTCAGTTCCAACCTATACGAATAGAAGTATCGATCGACACAAAAAGTTGATCGGTAGTGACCGAATGTGTGTGTGTGTGCGCGCGAGTGAGAAGCATCCAACCAGTGTGCTAGATTGAATCCACACTCCCTATGGAGAGGAAGGAGGAGAAGGAGAAGGAAAAGGTGAAAGCACATCGCAAACGTTCCGGTGAGCATCATCCGCTGCACTCGTCGAGGCGGGAGACTCTGCCAACTCCACCGCCGGATCCAACGACACCGTCATCGACCGGTGGTCTGGACGGGCAGGTGTCGCCTGCTAGATCCCCCTGCGATGCGCTCGCCGGTACCGGAAGCTACGCGGAAACGGATCCGTTCAAGCGTCTGTTTACGTACCGGGAGCGTGAGGCACAGTTCCTGCGGTTGTTGTGCGAGAGTGATCCCGTGCCACCACCAGCAGCAGCAGCAGCAGCACCTCCACCACCACCAAGCAGCGGTGGCAAGAAACCACCCGGCCATTCACAGTCACTGCCCGGAGCGGAGTCGAAGGATGGTGCGGTGGTCGCTGCGACCGCCGAGCCG
>KZ067413.1:40178-50444 GCA_002091845.1 Anopheles cracens | reverse complement strand
GACGAAGGATGCGATCGACCAGCTGGATCGGTTGCACGAGCTGATCGGGCAGTTTCTGACGCTGCAGGAACAGAACATGCGCATGCACTGGCAGCTGAAGAACGTCGAAACGCTGCGGAAGCTGAAGCTGATGCAGATTGCGGTGAGTGAAACGATCGTACCGCAAGGCACGGGCACTGATTCGATCCACCTGTTGAACCGTGTGTTTGTTCTAGATTGCGAAAGATCCGGAAGCGTTCATCGCTAGCAGTGCCGGGCTCCCGGAGGACGCCTCCGATAACGATCTGCTGGACAACGAGATCGAGCAAAACCTGGCGCTGCTCGAAACGATCCTAGCGGCCGGCAACTCTGCCAGCAGCAAGCGCAGCAGCTCGAAAAGGTTCGGTCCGGAACGCCCCCCCCGCGAAAGTGGTTTGTTTTGTGTTTTGTAATGTGATCGCGCATCCTTCTCTGCAGGGAACGCAGTAAGTCTGTGATCAACGACGAGATCGGCAACTTCCAGCTGCACCGCAAGGAGAGCGGCGGCCGCAACTACCCGCTCCGGCGCCAGAGTGCCATCTCCGACTTCAAGCCGAAGGTGTCCAAGTGGACGAAGGTGAAGGCGGCCTTCAAATGGGAAAAGACCAGCGCCCTGCCGGCGAACGAGATCAAGAGCTCGGAGGCGATGATGATACCGGTAAACAACGAAGTCGCCAGGTGAGATCATCCGCTGTGCGACGCTCCCGCGACGATTGCTAACAGCGCCGATTCCAATTCCAGATATCTGCGCGTGCCATCGATACCGTGCGTCGGCAGTTCCGGCGACTCGGTGTTCAGTTCCTCGTCCGGCATCGTCGTCAGCGGAGGTTCTGCTCCGGGCACGCCGGGCGAAAACAGTTTGGCCAGCTCGACCGAAAATCTGACCGACATGAACGAGGACATCGCCACCGGCCCAGCGGGAACCAACCGAGAGAGACGTAAGCGCTATAAAACGGCATTTCTGTTATTTCTTCCACCCGGACCCGGGCTTGCGTACCGATCGTTCCCCCTGGGCGGTGCTATTCCGGGAGTGCGCGACGTCAATCGGACGCGTGCACCACAAATGGCTCCGAGAAGGCGGCCCGGCGGCCATGAAGAGCTTTTGCTTACATTTGCTACTCGGTCCCACTTTCGCACTGGTGGAGTGGACGGCGCGTGGTCCAGCGCATGACGGGAGCCAACTTTGCAAACAATCCTATCGATTCCACTCGATCGAGAGTACGATCGGGAGAAGGGTGCCACTGGAGCATATTTTTAGCGCACGTAACTACTTTCGCACGTAATAACGACTCGGCACGGGGAACGAGAAAGAGAAAGAGAGAGAGAGAGCGAAAGAGAGAACGACTTGCCGCGGGAATGCTGGCGCGGTTTGTGCACTTTTCCGGGCACATGGGATCGTGACTCTTGACGCCCCAAAACATTGGTTTGATGTTTGTTTTGATATGAGCGAAGAGTTTGATTGCATTGGTTAGAGCTATTTTGGGGCAGAAGCACCGCAAGGAGAGCGGCGGCCGCAACTACCCGCTCCGGCGCCAGAGTGCCATCTCCGACTTCAAGCCGAAGGTGTCCAAGTGGACGAAGGTGAAGGCGGCCTTCAAATGGGAAAAGACCAGCGCCCTGCCGGCGAACGAGATCAAGAGCTCGGAGGCGATGATGATACCGGTAAACAACGAAGTCGCCAGGTGAGATCATCCGCTGTGCGACGCTCCCGCGACGATTGCTAACAGCGCCGATTCCAATTCCAGATATCTGCGCGTGCCATCGATACCGTGCGTCGGCAGTTCCGGCGACTCGGTGTTCAGTTCCTCGTCCGGCATCGTCGTCAGCGGTGGTTCTGCTCCGGGCACGCCGGGCGAAAACAGTTTGGCCAGCTCGACCGAAAATCTGACCGACATGAACGAGGACATCGCCACCGGCCCAGCGGGAACCAACCGAGAGAGACGTAAGCGCTATAAACCGGCATTTCTGTTATTTCTTCCACCCGGACCCGGGCTTGCGTACCGATCGTTCCCCCTGGGCGGTGCTATTCCGGGAGTGCGCGACGTCAATCGGACGCGTGCACCACAAATGGCTCCGAGAAGGCGGCCCGGCGGCCATGAAGAGCTTTTGCTTACATTTGCTACTCGGTCCCACTTTCGCACTGGTGGAGTGGACGGCGCGTGGTCCAGCGCATGACGGGAGCCAACTTTGCAAACAATCCTATCGATTCCACTCGATCGAGAGTACGATCGGGAGAAGGGTGCCACTGGAGCATATTTTTAGCGCACGTAACTACTTTCGCACGTAATAACGACTCGGCACGGGGAACGAGAAAGAGAAAGAGAGAGAGAGAGAGCGAAAGAGAGAACGACTTTCCGCGGGAATGCTGGCGCGGTTTGTGCACTTTTCCGGGCACATGGGATCGTGACTCTTGACGCCCCAAAACATTGGTTTGATGTTTGTTTTGATATGAGCGAAGAGTTTGATTGCATTGGTTAGAGCTATTTTGGGGCAGAAGCAGCGCTATTTTGAGCGTTTCGGGGCGCGGACCTCCTGGTTTGGAGGTTGTTTTTTTCGTTGCACGTCGCTGCGAATGGAACATGATCCGTGCGGTATAGTATCCTGGTCGTACACTTAAATCATCGCTAGGCATTCCTTCAACGTTTGACATTTCCTTGCTCGTCCCACGTTTAAGGTGATGGGCATTCCTCGGCGGCATTGCCCGGTGGTCCCGTGGTCCCGGACGGGCCCGTATGATTTACAGATTCACCGTGCGCTCGGCAGATTAAAAGTGACATTTATTTACATCCACCACAATCGAAACGAACTGATGGATGAAGCGGTCGCCATTGTTACCGTTCGTACGTCAAACCGTCGGCGAATAGACGGTGGCGCGCGCATAGTAGGCGGTGGTCGTCTATTTCGTAATGGAACCGTCAAGAACAAGTGCGAACAAGAAGGCGCGCTGGAATGGAAGATTTACTCGTCTTACGCGGAGAAGTATGATGCGTGTACACTTGAAATAGATTTACCATAACCAGATCAATCCCCATCCCGGCTCCCAGCCGTGCTACTCTGAAGCAGTTGCAGCGGCAGTCTGCCTTCGTGCCCGTTTGTTTAGAGTACTGGTGAAAGGTTACTAATGCGCGCCATGCCACACTCGATACCTGGCGCCCCGGCGCTCACCACGCACCACGACGTTAGGGTGTGATTTGCGTCAAAAGAAAATGATGAGCCTATTAAAGCTGCCGGGGAATGGGAGCGTACGAGCGTGTGGCGTGCGCACTTGGAGTGCGCACTGGCCCGATCCGGCACTTCCTGGCCCGTGCGAACGCGTCTGGAGCAAGGCGAACGCGCCGTGAGTCGAGTGCCCATAAGGACGCGACTCGAGTGGCGGATGCAAAAGTGCACTTGTGCCACTTGCGCAATCGCCCCTAATCCGCATGTTACTACGGACGGCGGTTACGTGTCCCAAAACCCACATCCCCCGGCCGTGGAGAGATTAGGACGCGAGGATGCAACGGCTGCAGGTCGCCTGCAGCTCATCCTGCGGCCCGGGCTTGCGTACCGATCGTTCCCCCTGGGCGGTGCTATTCCGGGAGTGCGCGACGTCAATCGGACGCGTGCACCACAAATGGCTCCGAGAAGGCGGCCCGGCGGCCATGAAGAGCTTTTGCTTACATTTGCTACTCGGTCCCACTTTCGCACTGGTGGAGTGGACGGCGCGTGGTCCAGCGCATGACGGGAGCCAACTTTGCAAACAATCCTATCGATTCCACTCGATCGAGAGTACGATCGGGAGAAGGGTGCCACTGGAGCATATTTTTAGCGCACGTAACTACTTTCGCACGTAATAACGACTCGGCACGGGGAACGAGAAAGAGAAAGAGAGAGAGAGAGCGAAAGAGAGAACGACTTGCCGCGGGAATGCTGGCGCGGTTTGTGCACTTTTCCGGGCACATGGGATCGTGACTCTTGACGCCCCAAAACATTGGTTTGATGTTTGTTTTGATATGAGCGAAGAGTTTGATTGCATTGGTTGGAGCTATTTTGGGGCAGAAGCAGCGCTATTTTGAGCGTTTCGGGGCGCGGACCTCCTGGTTTGGAGGTTGTTTTTTTCGTTGCACGTCGCTGCGAATGGAACATGATCCGTGCGGTATAGTATCCTGGTCGTACACTTAAATCATCGCTAGGCATTCCTTCAACGTTTGACATTTCCTCGCTCGTCCCACGTTTAAGGTGATGGGCATTCCTCGGCGGCATTGCCCGGTGGTCCCGTGGTCCCGGGCGGGCCCGTATGATTTACAGATTCACCGTGCGCTCGGCAGATTAAAAGTGACATTTATTTACATCCACCACAATCGAAACGAACTGATGGATGAAGCGGTCGCCATTGTTACCGTTCGTACGTCAAACCGTCGGCGAATAGACGGTGGCGCGCGCATAGTAGGCGGTGGTCGTCTATTTCGTAATGGAACCGTCAAGAACAAGTGCGAACAAGAAGGCGCGCTGGAATGGAAGATTTACTCGTCTTACGCGGAGAAGTATGATGCGTGTACACTTGAAATAGATTTACCATAACCAGATCAATCCCCATCCCGGCTCCCAGCCGTGCTACTCTGAAGCAGTTGCAGCGGCAGTCTGCCTTCGTGCCCGTTTGTTTAGAGTACTGGTGAAAGGTTACTAATGCGCGCCATGCCACACTCGATACCTGGCGCCCCGGCGCTCACCACGCACCACGACGTTAGGGTGTGATTTGCGTCAAAAGAAAATGATGAGCCTATTAAAGCTGCCGGGGAATGGGAGCGTACGAGCGTGTGGCGTGCGCACTTGGAGTGCGCACTGGCACGATCCGGCACTTCCTGGCCCGTGCGAACGCGTCTGGAGCAAGGCGAACGCGCCGTGAGTCGAGTGCCCATAAGGACGCGACTCGAGTGGCGGATGCAAAAGTGCACTTGTGCCACTTGCGCAATCGCCCCTAATCCGCATGTTACTACGGACGGCGGTTACGTGTCCCAAAACCCGCATCCCCCGGCCGTGGAGAGATTAGGACGCGAGGATGCAACGGCTGCAGGTCGCCTGCAGCTCATCCTGCGGCGACCTCATCCTCGGTTGTTTGACTGGGTGTTGTGGTTCTGCTCCACTGTTTTGGGTGTGTAAACCTTCGCCCAACCTTCGTCCCAGCCGTCCCAACGCGCCGTGCCGTCCGACCGGCGGTGTACCGAAATACCGAAGGCGAATGGAGCGTGGCAGGAATTTGGGGTTATTTTTAAAACTCTTTCGCGCCCGCTCCGTGTCTACACAAACCGTGTGCCGCACCTGTAGAGCGCGACTTGGTTGTTCTTGGGTCTTCTTTTTTTTTCGCGGTCTAAGTAGCTCGGCTGCTCAGGGTGTTTCGGAACCTCCCCGCTTGAATTGTTGTGTAGCCTGTGCCCGTACCAAACCCTGCGCTAGAACCTTCTGTCGTGGAGTCGTTGCACCCCCGAAGTCCTGCGGGCGCACCATACCGCGGGTGACATTTCTGTGGCGTGTCGCTGACGTAGCGCTATGCAGCCCGCGAGTCCTGCCGTATATTCGCCACTGCGTGCATTCGAGCGGCATTGACCGAACGCCCCGGCGTTGGAGTGATTTAAAAATAATCCCAGTACCACCAACCGGCCAGGAACGCCCCAACGGCCACCGGATGGTGCGTGCGTGCGTGCGTACGGTGTGCGTTGTTCGCCGTTGGCGTGCATTGCGCGCGATCCGGGTAAAGGGTTCCGGGTTCAACTGGCGTTGTTGCCGCGGCACGTTGCAGTCGGCACCCGCCGTTCCCGCCGGGCGCTCGCTTGGAGCCGGGTGCCGATCGTTCGCACCTCCCGCGTCTCGGGGAGGCCACGTTACACGCTCGAAGATATGCTATGACATAATCGCGCTATTTTTAACATGCTGCTGCCGGCCAATTCGCCGCACCACCAGAGTGGTACGTCGGTGGTCTCTCTGCATCGGAGCGAACGAAACCGTCCGCTCGCACTCGCACACACACACACACACGCGCACACGCGGCACGGAGCGGAGCGTTCCTGCCCCGTCGAGCGTCAGGCGTGTCGATCGTTGCACTAGGAGCGCGCGATCTCCTATGCAGATAGACGCACGTCGGGCGCCCGGGGATACCGGGTGGGTCGCGACGCAAAACAGGTGATTTTACTTTCAATTGACACACCCGACAGCGCATCATTAATGGAAAGTAGGTCAAACCACGCGGCCCACAAGCGCGTGCGGCGTTGGAAGAATTTATAGTTCACCTGAGGCGGCATGCGCGCGCGTCTCGGGGATTGTTCTCTCTCTCTCTCGGGATGGGCACGATCGGATCCAGCGGTCGAGTTGGGAACAATAAACAAGCTTAAAATAATGGCAAGAAGTGATCATCGATTTCGGCATCGCAGCTCTCCTGGTGTTCTGGCTTCCATCAGCTCGCACTTCCGCAACGGCGCACCGCGCTCCATTCGCCCCGATCGCGCGATCGCGATCTTCGGTGGTGGTGGTGTTTTGTGTTTGTTTTTCCTGCAAGCGTTGATTTGACCTGCTCGGTGCGGTGCGGTGAACCAGTGTTTGTCACCACGGCCACTAAGCTGTGACGCAGTGTGACACGGAGAGACCGAAGACGTCGTTCGGTCTTCACGCACTGCGGAAGTTGTTTTGGTAGCTTAAAACGCTGTTAGAATTGACACATTTCCGACGGACGAGTTGCTTCCATTAAAACAGTATATGAGCACTAAAAGGCCTACTGAGGTCGGATATGCAATGCAACTCTTTAAAAGGAGTCAAATAGTAAAGAGTAGGGCATAAAAAAGAGTCTGGAAAAGACTCATGGAAGCATCAACTCCTAAGTGTCGAAGGAGGATCGTTTGGATTCTATTTTGTTTTGTGAACATGATTGTGAAGAATGTCCAATCACATACTTTGCCTTTCTGGACACATCACTTGTCCTACTTTATCCATTACTCGCACGTCAGTAACTTTCAATTAGATCTGCTATGATATTTTACTACACGTGAAGTGTTATGACTCACTTTTCGGAGACGCATGCGAAGTTATCGTGTGTTAGGTTAAGTCCCGGTTTAGATACAAGCTGGTCGCACAAAAAGAAGTACCGTCTCACAAAGAGCCCGTTAACTGATAAGATTTTGAACCGCGTGAAGCAAATCGATATGGATACGCTTGCGACATGGTAGCTGGCGCTGGTGGACGACACTAGGAACCAAAGTGTTATAACGCTTGTGACACTGCCAACCCGGTGCCTGCAACATACAACCGATCTACCATATGTTTGCCGTACTGGCGATCAACTACGTAGCTATTTTTGTCCACCCACAGGCTTGGAACCGTCCGAAATGTGCTTGGTTCGCGCATTGCTATCTGACCCACTTTCGCGTTGACACATGTGTGTGCGCGGGCGAACAATCATGGAGCGTGTGGCGCTGAGCCGCCGGCCCCAACTGGTTACGGGCTGTTCTGGTCGTGGCCGGCGGTCGCCGTCAAACCCCACACGCCGTGAAATAATTAGTTTAATTGTTCCGCCGTCCACCTCCGTCCCCGAATGGCGGTTTGTTTATTTAACATTCCGCACGGGATGCATCCATTTGCGCGCTCGGGGGCACGATGCATCCACGCGCACGATGATCGCGGTGAAGGGGAGGGAAAGCGCGATCGATCAATAAATAAATCGCATTAATCCACGGTGCGTTTGATCGATGATCGACCCCGGCCGGCCACACACTTTAATGCGTATTACGGAGACCTTCGGCGCTGCGCGGTGACTGCCGAACTACGCTTGGGGATGTCAAAGTTCACCTGCGTCATGACGCGCACCGTGCTCTAGATGTCACGTAAAAATAGTAGCCTCTACCCTCTACCGCACGGTGCGCACACGCAAGAAGCCGCACCGAAAGTGCAAGGATGCGTACGGATGCTGTTCCGAGTGCGTGTGACGTTCCGCGACGCAACGCATCTGACGCAGGGAACGAACCGCCGCGGCATAATCACCGTGACCCACGGTCACGCAATGCCAGCAGAGTTGAATGAAAGCGTTCTTTCTCGAGTTGCCTCTGGTTTGCATTCGGGGAGGGGATCGTTTCGTGCTTTGTGCGCTTACGCACGCATCTCATTGAGGAGTTGCGCCGGAGAACGCGAACGTACCGAGCCGAGGGGCACGTGCTCGTTTGGAATGCTGACGGCATCGCGCCATCTTGTCCAACGGCGAGATGGATCACAGCCAGCGGGAGGGATCCGTTTGAACGCTCGATTTCCCAATATTCCGATATCCACACCCTTCGGAGCGTCGAAGCAGCCTCAAAGTTCAAAGAGCGCAGCGCAGGCGAGAATTCGCGTAAATCGTAAACGTGTTTCCGCAGCGAGGGAAAATAAATATGACGGTTGCTGTTGGAAGAGCGCTTGTGCAAGGGCAAAACCTTCAAAGCCCGGCCTGGAGTTCTGCTGCAAAGGAAGAGAAATTGCGTTTTTACGATTTCCTGGCGAGAACTTGTTTTAACAGATAGCTTTTTGGTTAGTTTATATTGCTCAGTTCGGGCAGTTAGTGAGCAGTACGTACATACTGACTGCAGCTTCCTCAAGAACTGACACTAATCATGCCAATTACAGCACAATACGTGGAGGGATATTCCTCCGGATCCGGATGTTATATCATTCTTCGCCCTCTACACACTCATTCACAGTTCACGAGAGAGAGAGAGGAGAAGAACCACGCGGTCACGCGGCGGATAAAAAAAATCATGTTGCAAAACCGAACCGCGACGAAAACGATCATTTAATCGCACTAAAAAAGCACACAGACACACGGATAAACACAGTTTAAGCGCAAAGTAAACAAGTCGTAAAGTCGAGCATCCAAACGCACGCACGCAACGCTCCGAGATTTCGGCCGCGGCCGCTTCCTTCTGCGGGGTTTAATCACCGCGGGGGGAAACAGGCGGATGGTGATGATTTCGAAAGTGAAAACATATGGTCCTGGTGCGCACACCCCCACCTCGCTTCCTCGTTGCGTCGTTGCGTGGAAGTGATTGGAATTTGTCGGTACGGCCCTCCCGGAGGTACTTGCGGCCTTTGGACGGAGTAGTGACGCGCGCTGCTCTCGACATTGTCCCACCGAGTGAGATGGAACCGTTGGGTTGGGTTGGATGTGTGCGTCTGTCTTCAGTTCCGGCGGGGGTGATCGGTCACCAACCGGGCCTGGAACCGGGCGCTGAACACGGGCAGTGGTAGAGCTGTGGCTGGGTGGCTAAATATAGCGACCGAGCACCGTGCATGCATTCGCGACGGGATGCCGCTCCGCGAGCGGCGTTGGTCACCGTCAATTTGCTTAATTGTTTACTAGACGACTCCATCGGGCGGCGATCTCCCCAGACCGGCTGGTGTCATGCTGTCTCCGTGTTTAATTTTCAGATGGCAAGCGCGACTCGGTGAAGAGCACGGAGCGGGGCAGTCAGGAGGAGGACGCGCGACGATCCCGATCGCTCGATGGCGAGGCCATACTCGAACCGATTCGTCAGATGGATAAGGTATGCGCTGCAAGTCTACGAGTGAGAGAGAGAGAGTGTGTGCGTGTGTGGGACGCTTTTTGGTGATCGATCAGTGTGCTGATGTAACATTCTTCCTCTCTCTCCCTCTTTTAGAACAAAAATAAATCAGCCTGGAGCAAGGTGAAGGGTATCGTGAAGAATCACCGGGGATCGCTCAAGTCGAACGAGTCGCGCCGAAACGCCAAACCGTCGAACAGTGTCGGCTGCAGCCGGGAGGCAAGCCCCTGTGAGTCGATGGACGCGTGCGAGATGACGCTGCAGCGCGATCGGTCGGATTCGTTCTCCTCCAGTCAAACGTCACCCGGCCATCGATCGTCGGCGATGACACCGACCTTTCTGCTGCTGCCAGGTGGAGACAACAGTGCCCCCAGCGGTCCCAACTCGCCGTGTGGCTCCATCCCCGGTACGCAGGGTACGTTCTCGAGCGGCGAGGACGGCGACTGGAAGCCTTCGAACGTGGTGGCAACCGAGTATCGTACGAGCCGTAGTGGTAGTGGAGACAAAGGCGTACCGGCGAGTGTACCGGCCACTACGACGACTACGACCGCAGCAATAACATCGACTACTGCAGCAGTATCGCCGGCGATCGGTCGTGGATCTCGGAAAAGTAAACACATACCTGATATTGAATCCGTACCTGAGGGGGTCCCGGTGGAGACGAGGTCACACACCGGCGGCGGTACGATGTCGC
>KZ067413.1:9695-39037 GCA_002091845.1 Anopheles cracens | reverse complement strand
GTCTTTCCAAGCTGAAAGCCTTCGTGACCACGTCCGAGGCACCGAAGAAAGAACTGGTGGTCCAAACGACGAAGGGTTTCATCAAGTTCGAGGGTATTTCGCGCAAGTTCACCCGGAAGCTGTTCGAGTGGGAGAAGGCGAAGGGTATCGGTCCGGAGGCGTCCACAATCGCGCTGCTGCACCCGGGCTACGCACCGGTGGTAGTCGAAACACGGGGCGCTGTGCTGGAGAACAAGCGTAAGTGGCGTGTCGTGGTGGTCGAGCCACAGTTGAGTGACTTATACTTTCGTTATACTTTTCAGGAGAAAAATCGCCAGCACTAGCGCGTTCGCTTTCCATGGACAGTATTGCACCGATTCCTTCCGCCTCGTCGATATCGCACCAACCGTCGAGTCTCTCGCTGAACGATGCCGACGAACTGAAGGACGTGGATAAGGATAGTGGCTCCAATCGGCGGGTATCTTCCAATCCCGAGCTGGAACTATCGACCGAACGGGAGGAACCGGGTGCCGTGTTGGTGGAGGTTGAGGACGAAGTACTTGAGGTGGTCGATCCACTGATGCCGGTACTGCCGGAGGAAGATCGGAGACAGTCGGCCTCACTTGGTTTGAGCCAGAAAACTAAAGAGTATGTGCTTCTAGAAGAGGCAGGGTTTGAGTGATGTCGGAAGACTGATTAATCGTGCTTTCTTACTGTCCTTAGGCCTGGCTATTCTTCGAGACCGTCCAGCAACAGCAGTACAATCCTCAAGGACTCCACCAAGCTGCTGATAAGATTGAGCGAACAGGACTCGGTCGATCGGGACGAGGTGCGTCGGTTAAAAATCGTTTTGCGCGCCTTGATTGCAACGTTGCCCGAGTTCGTGGAGACCGGTTCGCGTAATAGTATTGCATTTTTTGCCTACATGAAGGATTTGGCGCTCGATATACTTCGCTACCTGCATCGGTTCGACGACGGCACACTGAAGAACGCCGGCGAGGTGCTCGGCAACGTACAAACGATCAATGGATCGGTGGCGGAGTTGAAAAAGTCGCTGCATTCGTACATGAAGTACGCCACCGGCATTGCCAATGGGCGCAAGGATGAGGAGATTCCGCAGATCAGTATTACGCCGGCCGTAGGGGCCCAGGCGACAACATCGATCCAACGTACGGACGATTCGTTCCGCAGCATGGCTACGATCAACGTGACACCGACGTTCGTGTGCAACGCCGTGCGCGTGAACACCGTGGAGCTGGTTCAGCCCAGTCCGACGGTGCATCGGATACCGGTCAGCTTCGAATCGGAACCAGCACCGCTTACCTCACAATCACCCGACTCGTCGGCCTACACTCCGGTGCTGGTTGATGCGCAACCGCCTCAGCCAAAGGATTCCCCGGAGAAAGAATCGCGCGATGCGTCGGGCAAGAAGTTGCAACGGAACCTCAGCAATGGTAGCCGCCGGAAGGCACGCATCAAGCGCATGGGCTCGCGCCAGAGCAGCAAAACGGAGAGTGACAGTGACGATAGTCCACAGAACTACGTGCTGGATGTACCGCGGAAGGCGAAGCGCAAGACGAGCCGAGCGAAAAAACCCACCTCGGACTCGACGGAGAAGCTTGCCACCGGTGGTGAGAAAGTAACCGAGGACGTGGTGTATGTGTTGAAGATAAAGCCAGGCCAGAAGATCGAACAGGTGGAACGTCCACAACCGCAGAACGCTTCGATCGGACAGGTGACCCAGGTACACGTCGAGGATGTGCTCATCTCCCCGAGGGAGACCTGCGTGGAGTTGATGGAGGTGTCTCACCCGACAGCGGCCGGCCAAACGTCCGTCAGCTGTACGGCCAGTGTGCTGGTGAAAACGAAGCGCAAAATCTTTACCACGGTGGAAAGTGATAGCCTGAGTGTGGCAGGCTCGGGAAGTGGCAATCAAACGGTCGCCGTCAGCCAGGATCTAGAGTCCGGCTCGGGAGCATCCGACCGGAACGATGCCCCGGAGTCGGTGGTGAACGTGGTGCTCTCTCCCAGCCAGGATCAGAAGATCGTAACGAATTTGCCACCATTGCCGCAATCACCGAGCATGCAACGGAGGATGGATCCGTCGAAAGCACCGATCAAGGAACTGTCGCCCAACATTCGCCTGATGATCGCCAAGTACAATCAGCGGCTGACGACGGAGAAGAGCGGAGCGTCTCCGCACAGTTCCGGATCGTGCTCTCCAGTTGCCTGGCGCTCGCCCGTACTCGATCGCCGCGTACGCAAGCAAACGGAAAAGTACCAGGAGACGATACAGCTTTCCAAATCGGCCAGTGCCGGAAGTTTGCGCAAATCGCTAAAACAGCTGGAGGAGGAGAAGGAACGGGAACTGTTGTCGCGGGGAGCAAACGGGGGCGACGGCAGCGAGTTCGGGGATGATCGGGATCGCACGAGAGTGGTTAAATCGTTCAGTACGAGCAAGATCGAGGGCGCCAGCAAGGAGGTGTTGGAGCAGCAAGAGCTAGTAGCGGTGACTGTCGCGAAGGAACCGTCCCCGGAGCTGGGTACGTTCCTGGCATGCGACAGTCTACGTCGGCGTGACACACTGTCCCGGCTGGAGCGAACGCGTGAGCAACAAACTGCACAGGAACAAGCGGTGAGCATTTCGAGCTCAACTACCTGCCCGACGGCAAACAACGCAACGGGTACGATCAAGAAGGAACGATTGTACAAAAAGCGCACCGAATCACCCATCGCGACCGGAACGTCCGCAACGACGACCGGTAGCATCAAGAAGGGGTCTACGCGGGGAGATAAGTACGCCCGTTGTCGGTCCGTTCCGAACGAGGAGTGTGCCTCGGAGGTGTTGATCTCGTCCAAGGCGCTTAAGCCACCTAGTCCACGGCTCATCGCACGTCGCCGCCTGAATCTTGACCAGCACCGGATGGAGTTTTCGAAATCTGCTCCAACAACTCCGCTGGAGGAGAACCGTAGCATACTGGTACCACTGAGTCAGCGTGCTCTGAAGCTGAAGAAAGCGAAGGAAGAGTTCCTTCGGGCGCCCGTCGCCGGCGATAGATCGTGTGGAGCTGTGCTGGAGGACAGCGTGGAGCAGCAGATTTGGAGCAATCGTATTAGTCAGATCAGTGCCACTAGCACGGCGTCGTCCAGCGTGGTGGAGGGAGAGCTAACGCTTCTCATGAAGAGTGCCAGTGCGGGTGTGATCGGTGTACGATCAGCCAACGATCCGGACGGCTCACAAACGCTACGTCGCAATGAGTCTGGCTCGGGATCGTGCATGGAAGGAGGGGAGGCATCGACCTCACGCCACAGCATCAGCACGGCCAGTGCGGTCGGTGTGACCGGCACCGGGGGTTCCATTGCGGCCAGTGGCAGCGGGGGCCGGTTCGGAGGTCTTTCGAATCTCGCGTCGAAACTGCGCAAAGTGAAGCTTCGACGCAGCAGCAAGGATCTCAGCAAGATGCACGCAATTTCCGCCCTCTGTCGGCAGAGCCTGATGGTGGACATAAGCGGGGAAGCGGCATCCCGGATGGGCAGTGCGCAAAGCCTCGGATCACCGCATCGACTTGGTCGTGGTGGTCGTGGTGGTGGTGGCGGCGAGCCCGATGCGGAGAGCGAACCGCTGAAGAAGTCCGGCAGTGTACAGGCCATCTGCAATCGGTTCCGGCGCAGTGGCGAACGCAGTGATGAGCTCAAGAAAAGCCGCAGTTTGGGTTTTCTCGAACCCGAACGAAAGGGTTCGGGGTAAGCGAGAATTGTGTGTAGATAATGTGTAACGGCTTGCTACTTTCCGCAGAAGCAAATTACTAGGGAGTCAGTTCATGATCTGGCGTTGGGTGTAAAGTTATCGTAGTTTTGGCTCAATCAGACGTGCCGGTTTGAATTGTATGTAAATTATCAGCCAGATTTGCCAGTGAGGTCGCGCGTTTCCGGTTCCCCGCTTCCCCTCCTCCGCTTCCTCGCTTGTTCCGATGGAAGGGCTGTGGAATAGGATATTAGGATGCTGCTGTTTAAGCGCGCGCGCGCGCGCTTGTATGTTCGAGTTCTCTTTCTACTCGTTTCTATTGATGTTCCGTCGTTTCCGTTGTTCTACGTTCTACTGTCCATGTTTTCGCTCTACCGTAGGACGGAGTATTGATGTTTTTTCTTCCACGAATGAAAGCGAATGAATAAAGCGAAATGATGATGAAATTGAATTGGTAACTGTGGTGATATTGTGGTGCGAATGTGACTGTAATATACCGAAAGCGATCCATTGTTGTACAAATATTACACAACATTCTAAAGAACCTAACCGACGCACCAAGCAAACACGATAAGCGATAGCCGGTTGCCGGTTGGCACCACGATTCGACGTTCTTGAACCATGCCACGGCTCATGCTTGCATTACCAAACTGTATCTTCTCGGGGTGGACGTTACCGATCGCTATCAACAGGTGGTGTCGGAGAGAGACATCCAACAAAGCATGCTTTCACCAATGTGCTCACCGTTTGAGGTGGGAATCGTTTCTGGCTGCTGTTTGCATTACTCACTGCCATGGCAGGAATTTGTGCAAAACTTGTTGAACTAAATGAAAACTATGTTTTTTTTTTATCGGCAACTTCCTGAATTCAAGTTCAGTTGTTCAAAGTCTGAATAGATGTTGTGCAAATATTTGAGTCTACGAAAGGACTGCTACTTGTAATCCATGTTATCTGCCTCAAGCAACTCTTTTTTCGAAGTAGATTAAACGCTTGGAAAGGGGTCTCCATTGATTTCTGATTAGTTATCTAATCGTGCAGTGTACAATTAATCCACTCGTAAGGCCTTGCTGAGTAACGTTTTCTATGAAATAAAATGATAGCTACATGGGGCAGCGAAACAATTCGCAAAAAAAACTTTCAAACTTAGGCTAATCGTTGCGAAAATAAACATCCCCTGATACGATTATACGTCTGCGATGTCCGCACATCCGCTCAGTAGGCTGTGAAGTGCGTATCAACCATCGTCGCGGATAACTATTTGGGCTCCGCCGCTCGGGCGTTAAACCCTAGAAAAACTCTCCGCTAGTCACTCGTTCCCATCAAGAAAGCGTGGAATGGTGATGAATACAACAAAAAAACACGAAGAAAGAACTTCACTTATCTTATCAGTTCAGATGCCTCCTCTCGTCAGGTATACCGCGCCGCTCCGGCGTTCGCGTGTTTACTTAAGGTGCACCAACGTGCTGTACCGGCCGAAGCGAAGGTGAGTAAGCAGCGCGCGGGGCCCGGGGAGGAGGAATGGGCCGGCAACCCCGAGACACATCACTAACATGTGTTCCAGCGCGGCCACAACCTGCCGACCTGGTACTGGCAGCAGGAGCCATTGCGCAACGGCGTGACTGTACCGTTTTGGGTCTTCTTTTTTGCGTCAATGCCTCTAAGTTCTGAGCTATGACGAGGCGGTCGCATTTGGGGTGCGCGAATGACCTTCTTGCGCTAGCGTTCAACCGTACTAATCCGGGATGGTTTGTCCTCCATTTCTCGTTGGCGTTCCGATACCTCCGCCCTTCTGAAGCACACTTATCCTCCTGTGCAAGGGTGTGCGTGTCATGCGCGGCTTTCAAAATCTGCAACTCATGGCGCAATCGAGATCGACGCGATCCTATCAGGGGAGGAGGAATGGGCCGGCAGCGCAATACAAGCGAACCCACACTGGGCACCAAGCACACTGAGCCGGAGGGACAAAAATGGTAGCGCTGTGTATCAATCATTTTGTACATCGATAAGGAAATTCCTTTTTTCTCTTGGTTGTAGTTTTCGGTGCGTCAAAATCACCTTCCCGCCGGCCACGTTTTGTCCGGTAGGGAGCGGTACGGCGGATGTCTTAATGCCGTCGGGGCGGATTGGATGTTTTTATTGGGAATGATTCGTCCGAACACAGGCGATTTTGCAATTGCTGGCAGGTTTGGAAAATTACGCTTCAATTCGAGCAGATATGAACGTCACAATGAATTCTATAGTGTACATTGCAAAGGATAATTCTTTTAACTTTCGCACTTTGTTGTTCCTAGAACTTGCAAACTTGCTTTATTGTTTTCTAGATATTTAATGTATTTAATACACATGGTCAAATAATTTAGAAAAGCCAAAGTCATTGAGAAAGCCAGTTAAACTAATAGACAGTTGCTTTGTACTAAAACTTCCATCGGACCTGTCCCCAACAAAACCTTAGAACCTGTTCAAAATAACCACCTGCCCATGTCCTAATACTGTTATTGAACAATTTAGTCTAAAAAGTTTATGTTTGTGCCAGCATTCAGGTCAAAAGAGCGTGTGTTTTGATTTTGCATATATTTTCTAGTCTAGACCCCAACATCTATGTGAAGTTCTACAATAAAACAGTTTCATTAAGCAGGTAATATATAATTGATTTCGGTAATAAAAACTCTTTAGTAGAAACTGAATAAGTATGCAACTAAATTTCTATTGGATTTCAACAATAATGTCTTTTCTATTGATATTTTTACTGTGAATGAAGCATGTAACATGGATGATCCAGGGAATCATGTGACACTTCTGAGTCCCGAACCTGAGTTCTACAAATCCATAATCCGTTGTCTGGAAGCCGCATAGGATTAACAACGGTACAGTGGACGCAAGGATTCAATTTGCTAGCCCCGTGCGGTGATAAGAATTACAAAAAACAACCAAGAACCCCCAAATTAACGTTAGCCTCCTAGAGTGGATTATACCGAGGTACGGTCTCCACCTGAGACTTGACCAGGGGGCTACGGTCCGGTGCGGTGAAGATTATGGACTTTATTGACCACCGCGCGCCACACTGGCCCCGATTTATGACACCGATAGAGCAAGGTTGATCAACTTTCCGGGCGTTATCTTCCGGGCTTTGTGTTTAACAGGCCCGGGCCGTCTTTTCAGGCCGGTGGGATGGATGCATGGATGGTGCGAACGCTGAGGTAGAGCACCGTTGCACAAGCATCCGGGCGGTGTTTCGTTGAAAAGCCCGATAAGCTTCCCACGAAATGGAGCCAGAAAAAACGAACCCCGAGACACATCACTAACATGTGTTCCAGCGCGGCCACAACCTGCCGACCTGGTACTGGCAGCAGGAGCCATTGCGCAACGGCGTGACTGTACCGTTTTGGGTCTTCTTTTTTGCGTCAATGCCTCTAAGTTCTGAGCTATGACGAGGCGGTCGCATTTGGGGTGCGCGAGTGACCTTCTTGCGCTAGCGTTCACCCGTACTAATCCGGGATGCTTTGTCCTCCATTTCTCGTTGGCGTTCCGATACCTCCGCCCTTCTGAAGCACACTTATCCTCCTGTGCAAGGGTGTGCGTGTCATGCGCGGCTTTCAAAATCTGCAACTCATGGCGCAATCGAGATCGACGCGATCCTATCACACCCGATCGTCCGATAATGGGGGGTTTGTTGGTAAATTTCGCAATTTCGGCTTCTGTCCAGGGCGCTCGTTGTTGCCAAAAAGAGCAAAACGGACGGAAATTTGGCGCGATAGGTGTGAACCAACACGCCAATACCGGGCTCGTAGAAAGCTCGTGACAAACTCTCGACCCTTATCATCAATAGTTTCGAACGGACGGGACGGTGTGTGCGTACGTCACCCTTACCTGGGCACCCTTGCGGGCTAGTGTCGAGAGAGTCGAGCCAAATAAAAGATCAAAAGTCCCCATATCGCACCGGGCGACTGTCGCCCCGAACACAAGGGTAGAGGCTAGGGTGGTGATCGAGGTGACGTTGAGCGATTTTTCTTATCTGTGATGATTTCACACAGGATGGAACCGGGATCGAACAGGGTTGGCTCCGGTATGCGGTAAGCGGCCCTACCAACACACGCACCGCGTTTTATGTGTATAAATATCGATGGCACGTTCACATCGACACTTGAGGGCCCCAGTTATCTGTTGGCCTTTCGAGCCGTACCACCGTAACGCTCTGCGCTGCGGCAGTATTGGTATCGGGTTCGATTCGGAACCGCGGATTGGGAAAGCGGATTGATAACGGCCGACCCGGCATCCCGTTGGGGGGATGGTTCTTTCGCACACCACCATGCGATCGGGAGCGGCCATTTCGGTATCGATTGGAACGTTCCGCCCGATAAGGAGCTAGCGTCTCTTTCCCGCAGCTGTGGCATCCGCACTACACGCGACCGGTAGCCGGTGAACCGGTTAAATATTACCGATGCGTAGCAAAATGCGATAAAATGATTCTCTGGATAAAGAAAGCCGTATGTTTCGATTATTTATATTAAAAATGGGATTATACGGAAGCGTAATATTCACCATGTTAAAAAACACGATAACATGCTCTTATGTGCTCTTTTAATTAGCTTTAACATCGTAGATCGAATTGATTTACAATCCAGGAGCATTTCTACGATCCTTTTTATCATTTAAATCCTTTTTATACACTTTCATACCTTGAAGAATGCTTCATTTCATTTTCATGTCACTCACCCTTCTTTACCACTACATAGCAATACAAATTCTTTCATGTCACTCACCCTTCTTTACCACTACATAGCAATACAAATTCTTTCTCTTTGAAAGCTGTTTCTTTCAAAGCGCCTTTGAGGTTAGAATAACAAACACTTGCTAATTGTACACTATTGAAATCGCTTACTCGTGCTTGCTCATGGCGTTCTCAATGAATTTTGTGACCATCGATTCGTCTGCCGTCACAATTGGCACATTTGCGTGTCAAACCGACACCTAGTTCAACGTAACAAGACATAATTGAGACAATCCGCGAACGAACGAACCTTGTTAACAGGAACCAGCAAACGCACACGTTAACCCCCCCAGGGGGCGATAGGGTAGCGAAGATTAGGATTGTTTGTTTTACGAATTTAGCCGATGCCGCGGGACGAACCGCTCGCGGTGGCAGAATAACGACCGCCACAGGTACCAGCCAGCCACCAGAGTGTCCTGATTAGACGTCGGCTCACTATCGCACGGCGAGGGAAAGGATACCACGGAGGACGAGGGCGTTGCAGGTAAAACAAACCAGAAAGGAAATAATTATAGACTCCGGCACCGGCAACGCTTCGTAGTGCGATAAAAGCTAGTGCGACCGTGCGGTCCTTTCGCGGTAACCGTTCCGGGCGTCGGGCCTCTCCGCCGGGGATGGTTTTGTTAATAATTCTTTTGGAAAATAAAAATAAACATTCCAGTCACCCATTGCCGCGACGGCACGCAACAACTCCCATCCTTGCCGGGCGGTTACCGCGTTTCGAGCGAGATTAATAACTCAGTTTTTACGAGCCACAGCCCGGAGGCGGAGGCCAGCTCAAGCCGATCAGAAAGGGGTTAGCTCGACCGAACAGGCGCAAAAGGATACCTTTTTTCCATCGGGATGCGGAACGTCCGATGGTTCGATCGTTTTCCGATTCCGATGGTGGGGGTGTGTTTCGACAAATTAGGACGGATTGTCGATAAAAATAAAATTTTAATACCACCGTTCGTCCTTTCGGGCTGCGGGCCGAAGGACCTAGGTGAACTCGTGCAGCCACACACACACAGACAGGATTTGTTTAGCGTCGATTTACATTTGATTCGTGGGGAAAGTGGGCTTTTCGTTGCTGAGGTAGAAAGTGGTTCGTGACTATAAACCGAGTCCGGGTGGTCCTTGAATGTCCTCGGCTGGCGTCGCGGGCGCAGTTTAAATTACAAGGAATCGTGGTCGTAATGGTTGTGTGAAATTGTTAATAGTCGTCGGCTGTAGGGCTCTTTCGGAGTCGCACTTCGATTAGAAAGCGCCACAGATCCTTTGATCGTCGGGTCGGGACTGTTTGATCGTTTAATAGACATATCAAAATTGAAATCTACTGAATGGGTAAGAACATTAAAGGGAGCTAATAAAAGCCTAGTTTAAATAGATTGAACATGATTCGTACGGAAATAAACACAGCAGGAACATTTGTAAGCAGTGTGTTTGATGTGAAATCTGTTCCAAATTGGAATGAATAACAAGATTTTGGAAAATGTTATAAAACATACAAATTAATTCGAATAAGTCGAAGTTATGCCATGACGCCAAATGACATCAAAACTGCATCTGCTTCGAGCCTCCACGTACTGACTAATCGGTTTTGGCGTAAGAAGCAATGGAAACAATAACTAATACAACTCATAGTAGACTATATGCAAATAATTGCTACAAATCACAGAACATCGATATCACTAAAAGAGCACTTCCAATTTCTTCACCGACCACTCTCGCCGGCAGTACGCTCCTTGGACGCTGCATTGCTACCTAAATCCCAGTGTCGGCAACGTCCTGCCAAAGGTCCCGCAAACTGCAGCAGCGAAGAAAAGGCCACCGAAAAAGACGACGGCGTGTGTGTCAAATTTCAGATAAACTGTGTGTGGTTTAGAACGTTAAGCTGCCAAACGAGACGTCACTAATTCAGTGATCAAAAATGGGCAACGTTCGGTCCAAACCGTGCACACGGTGGCTGAACGCGTCGTCGTGCATTTTGGGGACGCGGTTTGAGGTGTGCGTGTGTGTGCGCACCGCTCAACCGGGTTCTAATTCGTTTTGTTCGCTTTCTTTGTCGCGTTTGTCCGTGGCTAGGGACGAATGTTGGGTGTAGTGTTGGATTTGCATTATCTCACTGTCATCAATCACCCTCGGTGCCGGGCGGGCAATGAAGGTGAGTAGCTTTTAATCACCCCGCGTTTAGCTGTGTGTTTTTGGGTTCATGCTGCCGCTTAGGAGCAGCTACAATGTAGCGTTGGGGCAGTTATTTGCACGCCAGCACTCGTAATTAATGTTTGCCCACCAGCGACACTAATAAACGTGCTCAAAACGGCACGCGCTTACACAGCGAACAAGAATGCGGGAAGGAGTGAGTGTTGTGGATGGGACTTTTCAGACCAAAAAAAGCGCCCCACAGGTGGTTTGTTAGAAAATACGTGTAATTGGAGTTTAATGTTTGACATCGGCGTTTCTCCTGCATCGGAATCAAAAACAGCGAGCAAAGTGCGCATGCAGATTTTTTCGACCAATTTCGACCTGACTTTGAAGATGACGATGCAAGCAACAACCACAACAAAAAACGCCGTTGCCGCGCCGAAGTCCGTCTTCCACAGAAGCAGTCTGCGGAGCTCAAACACTAAAGCTGGAGAAACAAAACCCTACCGGACTACGTTTGCACATTTGATGTTACGGGCTGAAGTTACGAAAAATCGATCAAATTTCAGCTTCTCCTCAAGTATAGCACCACCATCGTGCCGGGGGGGTGCGGAGTGTGTGTGTGTGAAGGGGCGCAGGGTGTCTTTTCCGCTTGAGTAGCGCCAGAAAACAACAGACAAAAAACAAACTTCATGCCAGCGTGCTCTTCCTCCAGTTTAGGTCAAGGAAATGGTCACACACACCAGCGTTCTGTCAGCGTTGCTGTCGTTTGCCTTGACGGGGAAGATTTGGTTCCTGTGGGCAAAACGTGCATTTCCAGGAAGCATCGCCCGTTCGGCAGAGTCCGAGTTTTGGTAGAGTGCCAAAAAAGGGCTAGCGCTGCAGAAGCGTCGACACCTTCTCCTATTCCCCTGGCGTACCTCGCGGCTACTGGGTCCGGTTGCTAGGCGACGGCTAGCAAACTTCCCCTGACGAACGTGTTGCGAACGTTTCACAGCAGCCTCTGGTGCAACGGTGTGTATCACTTTTGACAGGTTCTCCTCGAACGTAGGCAGCATAACGAACGGAAGGACGGACGGAGCCGCGCGCGCGCGCGACATTGAGAAGCATGTCGGAGCAGAAGCTTAAAACCGATAAGGACGGCATACCGATCGACGACCCGTCGATTCGCGGGTGGTCCCGATACTTCAACAACCGCACGATACGTGGCCGAGCGAATGTAAGTACTGGCGCGCACGGTTCCCTAGTCGGCACGCGGGGGTAATCGGTTCTCAAAGTTCGTCATCTCGACGGTGTTCGTGGGTCTTCCGCTGCTGCAGGTTGCCAAGACGACGCTGGCGCTGATGCTGGTGGGCACGGTCTACTACCGGTTCTGCCGTCCGAAGGCGCCCGAACCGAAGGTGTAACCGAAGGTGGAGAAGCCTCGGGCCCAGTAGCCATCTGCCGCCGGTGTGGACGGGGATGTGGAGGTCCGATATGATTTGATTTCGATAATTTCGGTCCCGGTGCGAGATCCAATAAACGCTCGGTAAATGTGAAGTGCACGCGCGGGAAGGACCGTAGGAAGAGATCGTGGCTACAAGGGCAGGTTACAAATAAAGCGCTCCGAGGCTTATCGCGACGAGCAGCACGAACCGAGAAGAAATAGACGGTCCATTTTGGGTTCTGACCGTTTCCATAACGAACCGTTTTTTAGGGAATTGGAAGAACGAATCTTCATCGTACCCTTCAGATCTTGCGCTTCCAGTGACGAGTGCTCTCCACTCCGGGTGAGTTGCTAGCCGGCGGGGTGTTTTTTTTTCTTCCATTTCGGGATCTACTCGATCGGACGTATCGGCTCCGACACAACGCTCCCTTTTGATTGTGTACCGGTAACGCGCGTCCCAGCCGACGATGGACAGACTTCTGATTCACTTTCATTACGTATGCAAATCGTCTAATCCGTTGCGTGCAGCCGAACGGTGCAGGCTCTTGCCACCTCGTGTTTGCGTGTTACGCTGCCCGCTGTGATGGCAATTTGACGATCGGCAAGCAAATAACGAACGCCCAGCGCGCCCAGCAACTAAGCAAACAGCCTCCGGACGTCCTCGGGCGCTGTATCGTGCGCACGGATGGCCCAGAATATCTCGCGTGGCCACTTGCCCGATTGTTGCCGGCAATATTGGAATCAATTTACTCGCCCCGACATTCCCGCCATGCGGAAGAACGTGGCCTGGCCTACAATGTTGAAATCTGCCGACTCCTCCGAAGCCGTCCGGGGTTTGCTTTTTTCGGACAATTTTTAGAGTGCCGTGGACCGAAGCGGCGAAGCTTCCGTGAGGCATCCCCCTTCCCCCCCCCCCCCCCGGCACACTCGAGTGGAGCTGGGCTGATAGGAAGAATCAAGGCGCAAAAGAATGTGGATCCGGAGTGCCGGAGTGCGAGACGTCCCATCGAAGGGGCGAGAGGGAAATTGAAGTAACCGATCGAACGAGCGATGGGTAGGAAGATTCCATAGAGTTCAAGTAGCTCCGACCGTGCGACGGCCGCGGCGACGGGTAACTGCGCCCTGAGTGCGCACTGCACTCCCCGTAAGTATGTAAACGAGCACCCACTAGAGCAGGATTTTGTTTGATTCCCAGTGGTCCGCGGACATTCCGGGGTCCCGGGGGCCCCGCGAGTGGATCCGTGCGCGATTGTGCTCGAGGAGCTCGAAATTCTTAGTTTTTGTTAGAATAACAATAAAAATAATCATAACAAAACCGCGCCGGGCACCATCGCCGGCTCCGATCGATGAGTCCGCGTTCGGAGCCTGGAGCTCTGGTTGGTTGCTTTCTTCCGACGCGCTTGGACGTTGGGAAAGCGATTAATCATCATCACCACGGCGATGAGCGTCGTTCTCATCACGGCCGTTCTCGTCGAGGATCTTGATCGAAGCCGGGCGCGGGTCTCGCTTGGCCCATTGAGATTATGTAAATTCATTCCCGTCATCCAGTGCGATGTTTGGATAACTATAGACGGTTTTCTTGATTTTTTTGTTGTTTCCTCAATGGACGTTCCCGTTTCGTGAACCGATCGCCCCGAGGCCCACCATGACGAAACGGCAAACAATGGGGCCTCTTCTGGCGGTGCTTCTAGCGCATGGTAGCATCGGAAGCTGAGCACATGTCAGGGTGAGCAGCACGTAATTGCTCCAATAAAATGATCCCATTGTCCCGAGGCGTGATAATTGAATAGAGAGCATTCGTATCGCTGTCCGGAGGGTGCGCTTTGGAGTGGGATGATTGGATTAGTATGATCGCGGCCCGATGGAGAGGATCCACTCGAGCGCGTGCTCTACATTTCTTATGCAGATGTAGCAGCTACTGTTGCGCAGGCTGGAGGGCAGAGATTTAGATCCAGAATTTAAAAACACACCTGAAGGACAATGATCGTGAAGATAATTTCGTGTTGCTTTGTTGGTTCTGCGGATACTGTCAGCACTTTCTCCTGAGGCGTTTCGTTTTCCTTCGCCCGTTATCGCGATCACGATTTTTTACCATCGATCGTATTTTTGTACGCTTCCGGGAAGGTGGTGCGACACTTGATCACTTTTCCTTACGATCGACACGAACCCGATCGGTACGTGGTGATAGTGTCAACCGGGGAAAGGTTGGCGCCTACTGTGCCGGTACAAATGAGCTACCATTTGTCACCTTGATCGTTTTTTAATTTGTACATTCGGCCAGTGTCAGTAGCGATTTGGTCCTTCGAGTCGGATCGGAACGGTGAAGGGATGGAAGGTGAAAAAAAAACATACCACAACAAGTGACAAGGGTGTCGGAGAGCGCAAAGGGGTTGCATTTTTTTCGGCTCATCCTCGTCCCGTCCGACTCCAGGAAGGATGTCCTTCCGTCGGGCAGCATTTATGTCTTCACTTTCACTCGCTGACAGGTCGCCCGTAGGTGATTTGTTTTCGGTCCTCTTTGGCACTTTATGCCGGTGGACAAATATTGCGCAGAGGAGACAGTGTGCTCGGCCGCGTGCGACATCGCACAGGAAAAGCCTTACAACAGGTAGAAGCCCCGGCGCTGGGGAGAGTCTCTCGCAGAGTGTTGTTTTTCCAACGTGTTGAGCAGTAGCACCGGATGCGTGCTCGTTTCTCAAGCCTTACTGCTCGGGACCGACCGAGGACGGTGATTAATACCCCCCCCCCCCCCCGGCACACTCGAGTGGAGCTGGGCTGATAGGAAGAATCAAGGCGCAAAAGAATGTGGATCCGGAGTGCCGGAGTGCGAGACGTCCCATCGAAGGGGCGAGAGGGAAATTGAAGTAACCGATCGAACGAGCGGTGGGTAGGAAGATTCCATAGAGTTCAAGTAGCTCCGACCGTGCGACGGCCGCGGCGACGGGTAACTGCGCCCTGAGTGCGTACTGCACTCCCCGTAAGTATGTAAACGAGCACCCACTAGAGCAGGATTTTGTTTGATTCCCAGTGGTCCGCGGACATTCCGGGGTCCCGGGGGCCCCGCGAGTGGATCCGTGCGCGATTGTGCTCGAGGAGCTCGAAATTCTTAGTTTTTGTTAGAATAACAATAAAAATAATCATAACAAAACCGCGCCGGGCACCATCGCCGGCTCCGATCGATGAGTCCGCGTTCGGAGCCTGGAGCTCTGGTTGGTTGCTTTCTTCCGACGCGCTTGGACGTTGGGAAAGCGATTAATCATCATCACCACGGCGATGAGCGTCGTTCTCATCACGGCCGTTCTCGTCGAGGATCTTGATCGAAGCCGGGCGCGGGTCTCGCTTGGCTCATTGAGATTATGTAAATTCATTCCCGTCATCCAGTGCGATGTTTGGATAACTATAGACGGTTTTCTTGATTTTTTTGTTGTTTCCTCAATGGACGTTCCCGTTTCGTGAACCGATCGCCCCGAGGCCCACCATGACGAAACGGCAAACAATGGGGCCTCTTCTGGCGGTGCTTCTAGCGCATGGTAGCATCGGAAGCTGAGCACATGTCAGGGTGAGCAGCACGTAATTGCTCCAATAAAATGATCCCATTGTCCCGAGGCGTGATAATTGAATAGAGAGCATTCGTATCGCTGTCCGGAGGGTGCGCTTTGGAGTGGGATGATTGGATTAGTATGATCGCGGCCCGATGGAGAGGATCCACTCGAGCGCGTGCTCTACATTTCTTATGCAGATGTAGCAGCTACTGTTGCGCTGGCTGTATGGGAGAGATTTAGATCCAGAATTAAAAAACACACCTGAAGGACAATGATCGTGAAGATAATTTCGTGTTTCTTTGTTGGTTCTGCGGATACTGTCAGCACTTTCTCCTGAGGCGTTTCGCTTTCCTTCGCCCGTTATCGCGATCACGATTTTTTTTTACCATCGATCGTATTTTTGTACGCTTCCGGGAAGGTGGTGCGACACTTGATCACTTTTCCTTACGATCGACACGAACCCGATCGGTACGTGGTGATAGTGTCAACCGGGGAAAGGTTGGCGCCTACTGTGCCGGTACAAATGAGCTACCATTTGTCACCTTGATCGTTTTTTAATTTGTACATTCGGCCAGTGTCAGTAGCGATTTGGTCCTACGAGTCGGATCGGAACGGTGAAGGGATGGAAGGTGAAAAAAAAACATACCACAACAAGTGACAAGGGTGTCGGAGAGCGCAAAGGGGTTGCATTTTTTTCGGCTCATCCTCGTCCCGTCCGACTCCAGGAAGGATGTCCTTCCGTCGGGCAGCATTTATGTCTTCACTTTCACTCGCTGACAGGTCGCCCGTAGGTGATTTGTTTTCGGTCCTCTTTGGCACTTTATGCCGGTGGACAAATATTGCGCAGAGGAGACAGTGTGCTCGGCCGCGTGCGACATCGCACAGGAAAAGCCTTACAACAGGTAGAAGCCCCGGCGCTGGGGAGGTATCTGCAACCGAGAATGTGTATCCTTTGACCGACGAGTCACTCGCAGAGTGTTGTTTTTCCAACGTGTTGAGCAGTAGCACCGGATGCGTGCTCGTTTCTCAAGCCTTACTGCTCGGGACCGACCGAGGACGGTGATTAATAGGTGGAAAATTTGAGTTCCGCTTTCGTTCGCCTTTATTAATCGAAAACTCTGGTGCCTGTCGGTGCGCAGTGGCAGAGTCGAAGGTTAGGATCGGATTAATTATCCTAGGGTGAACTCATAACGCTTACTTTGTAAACAGCTACCTCGCAGCTGATGCAGAAGCCTTCGAAGTCGGACTCTTTTATCGGTTCGAAATAGTGAAATCATGGTACTGTACCTTTCGGCGAAAGGTTAAAGCCGAGCAACAGCGAGGAACAACACGGAAGCAGTATGTCTGCGCGGTACCGTTAGGTATAGCGTGAAATCAATTGGAAACATATCGCACTCGATTACGCTGAAGAAACTGTGGTTTATGAGCGCTATTATGCGAGTGCACCGGAAGTTTACCGCTTCCACGTTGTGCACGTCGAGATGATAATGAGAAACGGTTAATCACAAGTGGTTAAGGATATCGGAAGTCATGATCGTGTCATTAGTCATGTGCTGATTCCGTCCGCCTGTTGGGTTGGAGTAGAGAACTGTTATAGAAAGTCGCCCGTAGGTGAAAGATAGTCACCTCCTCGTAATAATGTTAATTTTCAGATTCAGTTCTAACTCTAAAGCAACAACTTTGTTAACGTAATATTCCTGAGTATGTCAGCAGCGAAATCGAAGCTCCAGATTTGTCACATGTTCTGCTACCGAATTTCGGAAGCAATATAAAAACGATGTTTTCTTTTTGTAAAAAAAAGTGAAAAAAGGGTCTCAAAGGAACCTGTTCCGATAGTTCCTGCTGTTCCGTATGTTATGGTGAAGGAAGCTTAACTTCCTGATTTTTTCTACATTTCACGCAAGCAGTAGGATCAAATGTGTAGACTTTTTTCCCCCTCCAGAAACTGGCAGCACGAGGCAGACGCGTCAGCGATTCAGCAGATGTTCCACTTTGCACGCTCTCGGACGCTGCAGCTCGCTCCTGCGGTTTGGGAACAAACCACAACGTAAGCATCGGCTCGATTAAGATGAAAAAAGTACTGTTTCATTAAAAAAATCGTAATCGTTTAGAAAAAAAAAGTCGAAGCTTGAACGCCGAACCCGAAAGAGGAATAATAACGCCCAGCAGATAAAAAACACACCTTCTCCCAGTGCTTGTCGCGAAGCCCTTCAAGGGTAACATGCTTCTTGTTTTCTAAAATTTCCTAGAATCCGTTCGCCGGTTGATCGAAAGAGGGAGGGAGCCCATCAAATGAAGCAGATTAGTTTCTAGTGTGGAGTAGAACGAAAACAAAAGAAATCTTCCCCAAAAATCCGTATCGAGCAAACTGCATCGCGGCTGTGTTCTGGGTGTTACCTTCAGGGAAGGGAGTCTTAGCGTTCAAATTAGAAGGCGTTAAACAAACAACTCAACGCTCCAGCCAGAAGGGTTGAAGGCGCCGGAGCCAAACGCACACTGACGCGCTAATTAATGGGCACCGGGAGCCGCGTGAGTTATGAGTGATTTGGTTTCGCGCGCGAGGCCACTTGCCAGCGCTGTCCTATTAGTGGTCGTTGATGACTTCATTTCGGCGTTGGAAGGAGGATGTGCAAAAAAACGAACACAAGTTGATTGACCTCTCCACCGTTTTGGATGCATCCTTTCGGATGCTGCTTTCATAGCAATAGATTGTAAAGCTAGGGTGCAAGAAGTGAGGTTTTGCATCAGAACGCCAAACGCTGCAAACAGTTCGCAACAATAGCGCCTCAAATGATGAGGGCCAACGTTTCGAACGGAGGTTTGCTTCACTGGAAGTGTCCGTTTTGAGCATTTTATAATGAAAAATCGTCCGATGATGAGGATATTATATTGCGCTTTGCCCCAGAGTGGCTGGGCGCGGTCGGCATGGATGTTTAAGGTTTAACGGAGAAAAGTGAATATACCCTTAAAAAACTCGGGTTTTAGGAAGTAAAATCGCAAGCGAAATAAAGAAACATTTCATGTCCCCCTTTATATGAAGTTGACAAATGAGACTGTAGTTTAGGTAAGATTTATAACACGTTTTCGTTGAGCAGCAAAAAAACACTTTCGCACACCCGAAACACGCTCTTTCACGCGCCTCTCGCAAGAAAGGAAAGCAAATTGGAGGATTGGATCCTCCCAATTGGCTTATCGAATTAATCAAACTAAAACGATCCACTCCGCCCCCCTTGAATAAAACCCACGAGATCGAGCTTCTGGATCTTCTGAGAATCCCATTCAGCTCGAGTTCTCACACGGCGCCGAAAGGGTTCCCGAGGTTCGTTCGATTCCGGGCAGATCGATCGGCACGGACGGAAGTTGCCCGGCCGCATAAAGCGTCGCAAGCAAACCATGAATGAAATCGAATTTCGATGAGCACTTTTTGAATGAACCGGACCACGGCATGGTTGTAAAAGTAAAAGTCCTGCGCCTTTAACGATCGATAAATTTACACTTTTATTGCGCACCGTCACCGCACCGCCGGTCGTGCGGCTCATGCGATCGTGAGAAGGACACTGGTTTTGTCACTTGCTCGGCGGATAAGGGTGAATGGGAGATTTTTGTTTCTAGGTAACAACATCACGCCTACAAAGCCATCAGGAGCAGCCGTCCTCGATGGGAACAAGTTGCGGTCGGATGTTGCGATTGTTTTCCCATGCCCGATAAGATCGACGGGGCCAAGCGCCGCTGGCAATGGGTTGAGCGTGGGCTATCCCATGGGTGCGCTCTGTGTGGCCGTGTCATCCTTTTCGTTATCCTTTCGCTACCTGTTACGATGCCACACGAAGCCTGCTCGATTAAAACGAATGCAACGTCAATGTGACAGGTTCGTCGCTTGCGGCATCGAGCAAGTCTTCTGTTCCTGTGTCCGTCAATGGATGTCATTTTGATGGTACTTTTAACTCCAGGGGGATGAACCGTTTACCGGTGCGTAAACGCCTTCAACTGTGGACGAAAAAATCTCATGAAATCTGTAAAAACATCGATTGTATCACTTCTGCTCTGTCTTGACAGCTCTTTTCGTGTTCTTTTCTTAAACACCTCCTTTTGGAGGATTTTGAGAACTGCTCACTGTTTCCAATTAGCTTCCAAACGATTATCCCTTCTAATCCATCCTCTTTGCATACACACAGTTTCACCGCTCGTCACTGTAGCTAGTAGCGGTCCCTGAAGCGATCCTCCGCGAAGGAACATACCCGCTCAAGGGTATTGAATAACATCGGACCGGTTTTAATCCTTCTGCCGCAACCCAGACGTACTCGTGGGTGGCATTGCATGTCGTGCCCGACACTCCTGACCGACTCCCGAAAGCGTCTGTGAATCTAGGCTCCTGCATCGTTAGGGTAGGTTGTTCGCACCGGCGCTTGCAATAAATTCTCAGAGTATAAGGGGTTGTCCGGTGCGAGCCGCAGCCCGCCGAAAGATGATCTGATTTGCGATGTGAGAGGAGACAGCAGCAACAAAAACGGCTCCGATGGCGCCAGAACAGCTCTCCAAGAGAGGACTCCCATCGCACAAGAGGCGTTTTATTGGTTTTTAATTTGAGAGACGTCTTTGCCGCGGTAGCTCCGTTTATCATCCTGTCGTCAGGATCTCCGCCCGGTAGGACAATATCAACGAACACACCGCCTACCGTTCGGGCTGTCACGACTGTGCGGAGCATCATAAATAAACTGGGACAACGTTGCCCGGGTCCGTCTCCCATCGTCCTTCTGGGTGGATGGTTCCGATCCTTTCGCAAGCAGGCACACGGTTCACCTGTTCCGAGCCACTGTCTGCATTCCACGGCACACCACATTCGCAACAAGTTCGACGACCGGCCTCTGCTGGACGAATGTGTAAGATGCAGATCGCGGAACGTCGCACCCGTGACGGACAGGACAATGCATCGTGGGCCACAGAGAAGGCAGCGTTCGATGGCGACCACGCTAAAACCGTTAGGGCGGCCTCGAGAGGATTCGATTACCGGCGCGCCGGCGATAGATTGGGTTAAGAATGGCATTAGGCAAAACAAAATCCAACGCATAAGAGATCTTCCTAGAACAAGGTACACGCACAGCTCTTCACGCACCGCATCGTGGCTGAGGAAAGATGCGTATGGGTGCGTACGGTCGCTCACGACATGGGTTGAGCGTTTTGTGGTGTTGAATTTTACGCTTTGCTGAAAGTGTTGGAACGGATCAAAACAACGGCTAATCAATTAGTTTGGCAGGCGAAAGGGCACTACGGAGCGGCTAGACAGTGGGGTACAGTGACCTTCGAAAAAGGATAAAATTTCGGCGATTTTTAGTACGCCTAATATCGCACACTGTCACCCATGCGATTATTCTTGACATGGAAGGGATTGGTCACAAACATTTGACAGATGTCACATATCTAGTTGGCGTATCTATAGTAACGCGATTAGTAGAATGAATATCGACACGGCAGTTTTCAAACAAATGCGTACAAATTTAAACCTCATGAAATCTGTAAAAACATCGATTGTATCACTTCTGCTCTGTCTTGACAGCTCTTTTCGTGTTCTTTTCTTAAACACCTCCTTTTGGAGGATTTTGAGAACTGCTCACTGTTTCCAATTAGCTTCCAAACGATTATCCCTTCTAATCCATAAAAGAAATGGAGCAGAAAAGTCTTCAAATCGCCGTGGAAGCAAAAGAAAAAACGCTTCCAACTCAAAACATTCGGAAGGACGAGTACCAGCGCGCTTCAAGGACGAGCAGAAATTGATTTATAATTATAGCTTCGGATCGTGTCGCCTTCCGTGAGCGACAGAGACACGAGAGTTCCGTTGCGGGCGCACTTGAGCCCGGACAAATCATAACTGTCTCAAACTGGGCCGATTTGATTTGTCAGAGCCGTAATTGGGGCTATTGTTTCGCTAATCATAGTTTACGCTACGGGCAATGTTGCCATCGCAGAAGAGGAAATCGTTCGGAAACCACCCGGAAACGAATTTCAAATGACGATGCGAGTTTGAGTGGAAAATTGCTTGCGCTTGGGTATGTGGTAGTCTCCTGCGTGTTTGAAGCCAACTTGATCCTGTGGCTGGAGTCGCAGATGGCGTTTGCAGAAGCTCCTCCAAAAACCAGACGCAAGCGCTTGAATTTGATAACAAAAAACCCGTCTGACGATAAAGCGTTTGAGTGCATGCACTTTCCGTGTAGGGCTGGTAGAAATTGGAGAAAGAGATGAAAAAAGTCACTTCACGCTCGATTGTTGCGTCGCAAAAAGCAGTCGATGTCAACGCAGCCTCCAAAAAACGCTCTGGTACATCACTTAATTATGACCATAAATGTTAAAACCAGAAAACCGCACTGCACGTTCTCTCACCTGTGGTGTGTGGTTTTTTGGAAGCCACCATTTTTTGTTGCGTTTTAATTTAACGTTTTTTTTTTCTCGGTCGCTTAAACCGTTTGTTCAAGCCGCAAACTTTCAGTAGTGCGGAAAATGTACCAAACCGCACCGAACCACACGCTTGCAGCGGTTCTAGTGTGTGGGGTCTTGCAGGAGACAAGATATGAAGCAAAAAAAAACAAACCCCAACCATGGAAGGTTCGGGCGAAATTTGAGCTCCCATCTACCCGGGGGCAAATTTTCGATGATCTGAATGCACCTTTTACACCATCGCTAGGGAGGAGCGCAAGAACGTTCGGTGCTGCAGGAACGCTTGCGTTTAAGGTATAGCACAGAACGAAGAAGTGAAGCACGTAAGGATGTCAGAACGTTCTACGGGACGTGAGTCGATCGAAGACCTCCCCAAGAAACGGAAGATGTGATTTTAATTTCCCATACTTCCAGTGGGAACAGTGTCCCATCAGGAATTGACTTCCTGTGACACTTTTTTCCAGCCCGAAGCGGAAGCTCCATCTGAGCGTAAGTCCCCCCCAAACGAACGAAAACGAAAGAAGTATTGACCAAAAAATAATGTTCAAAAATACAAAAAAAACTCCTTAAGCCCTCTTTTGATCGTGACGGGACGATAGAGGATGATAGAATTTAAATTTCGCACCAGAACCTAGGGCAGAACGGATAGCGACCTCGTTCTGAAGGTTCCTTTCCGAGAAGGCAGCGTTCGATCGCGACCACGCTAGAACCGTTAGGGCGGCCTCGAGAGGATTCGATTACCGGTGCGCCGGCGATAGATTGGGTTAAGAATGGCATTAGGTAAAAAAAAATCCAACGCATAAGAGATCTTCCTAGAACAAGGTACACGCACAGCTCTTCACGCACCGCATCGTGGCTGAGGAAAGATGCGTATGGGTGCGTACGGTCGCTCACGACATGGGTTGAGCGTTTTGTGGTGTTGAATTTTACGCTTTGCTGAAAGTGTTGGAACGGATCAAAACAACGGCTAATCAATTAGTTTGGCAGGCGAAAAGGCACTACGGAGCGGTTAGACAGTGGGGTACAGTGACCTTCGAAAAAGGATAAAATTTCGGCGATTTTTAGTACGCCTAATATTGCACATTGTCACCCATGCGATTATTCTTGACATGGAAGGGATTGGTCACAAACATTTGACAGATGTCACATATCTAGTTGGCGTATCGTTTTTTTTTCTCGGTCGCTTAAACCGTTTGTTCAAGCCGCAAACTTTCAGTAGTGCGGAAAATGTACCAAACCGCACCGAACCACACGCTTGCAGCGGTTCTAGTGTGTGGGGTCTTGCAGGAGACAAGATATGAAGCAAAAAAAAAGGTCACGATTCCGCACGTAGCCAGGGCGTTCAGGGCGCAGCATTTATTTGAAAATAATTGTTTCACTCTATTGTTCACCGTCGCGTAGGTTCAGATCCGGGTGCCCATGATTACACGTATCTTGCTTGTTTTGTATCCCTGTGGCTGCGTGGAAATTATTGCGAAGCGGAAGAAAACGAGAGCACTTGAGTGGCATCCGCAGCAGGAAGTGGAAGATTGGTCCGTTGGCGATGGGAAAAGAAATGGAGCAGAAAAGTCTTCAAATCGCCGTGGAAGCAAAAGAAAAAACGCTTCCAACTCAAAACATTCGGAAGGACGAGTACCAGCGCGCTTCAAGGACGAGCAGAAATTGATTTATAATTATAGCTTCGGATCGTGTCGCCTTCCGTGAGCGACAGAGACACGAGAGTTCCGTTGCGGGCGCACTTGAGCCCGGACAAATCATAACTGTCTCAAACTGGGCCGATTTGATTTGTCAGAGCCGTAATTGGGGCTATTGTTTCGCTAATCATAGTTTACGCTACGGGCAATGTTGCCATCGCAGAAGAGGAAATCGTTCGGAAACCACCCGGAAACGAATTTCAAATGACGATGCGAGTTTGAGTGGAAAATTGCTTGCGCTTGGGTATGTGGTAGTCTCCTGCGTGTTTGAAGCCAACTTGATCCTGTGGCTGGAGTCGCAGATGGCGTTTGCAGAAGCTCCTCCAAAAACCAGACGCAAGCGCTTGAATTTGATAACAAAAAACCCGTCTGACGATAAAGCGTTTGAGTGCATGCACTTTCCGTGTAGGGCTGGTAGAAATTGGAGAAAGAGATGAAAAAAGTCACTTCACGCTCGATTGTTGCGTCGCAAAAAGCAGTCGATGTCAACGCAGCCTCCAAAAAACGCTCTGGTACATCACTTAATTATGACCATAAATGTTAAAACCAGAAAACCGCACTGCACGTTCTCTCACCTGTGGTGTGTGGTTTTTTGGAAGCCACCATTTTTTGTTGCTGTTTTAATTTAACGTTTTTTTTTGAATGCGGACAAGTGTTGGGAAGGCTTTTCTTTGCTCTGGGCGAAGGTGCTAGAAACAGATCCTGGAGCGGCAGGTAGCGCGATTGAAGAGTCCGTTTCCTCGGACGCAGGTTCAGGCCGTCGAAATCCTTGTACGAGCGCTCAGTCACGATTCCGCACGTAGCCAGGGCGTTCAGGGCGCAGCATTTATTTGAAAATAATTGTTTCACTCTATTGTTCACCGTCCTTTTCTTAAACACCTCCTTTTGGAGGATTTTGAGAACTGCTCACTGTTTCCAATTAGCTTCCAAACGATTATCCCTTCTAATCCATCCTCTTTGCATACACACAGTTTCACCGCTCGTCACTGTAGCTAGTAGCGGTCCCTGAAGCGATCCTCCGCGAAGGAACATACCCGCTCAAGGGTATTGAATAACATCGGACCGGTTTTAATCCTTCTGCCGCAACCCAGACGTACTCGTGGGTGGCATTGCATGTCGTGCCCGACACTCCTGACCGACTCCCGAAAGCGTCTGTGAATCTAGGCTCCTGCATCGTTAGGGTAGGTTGTTCGCACCGGCGCTTGCAATAAATTCTCAGAGTATAAGGGGTTGTCCGGTGCGAGCCGCAGCCCGCCGAAAGATGATCTGATTTGCGATGTGAGAGGAGACAGCAGCAACAAAAACGGCTCCGATGGCGCCAGAACAGCTCTCCAAGAGAGGACTCCCATCGCACAAGAGGCGTTTTATTGGTTTTTAATTTGAGAGACGTCTTTGCCGCGGTAGCTCCGTTTATCATCCTGTCGTCAGGATCTCCGCCCGGTAGGACAATATCAACGAACACACCGCCTACCGTTCGGGCTGTCACGACTGTGCGGAGCATCATAAATAAACTGGGACAACGTTGCCCGGGTCCGTCTCCCATCGTCCTTCTGGGTGGATGGTTCCGATCCTTTCGCAAGCAGGCACACGGTTCACCTGTTCCGAGCCACTGTCTGCATTCCACGGCACACCACATTCGCAACAAGTTCGACGACCGGCCTCTGCTGGACGAATGTGTAAGATGCAGATTGCGGAACGTCGCACCCGTGACGGACAGGACAATGCCTCGTGGGCCACACGAGCGTTCGGCGACAGGGACCTGCTGCACGACGTCAAAACTGCGCTATGGAGACATAAACTAGAATGAAAAATTATGCACCCTCCCGCATCATCCCCGGCCAGTGGAGGGGCTCAAATCGATAATCATAAAATTATAATCCTCTCAGGGCATATCAGTATCAAAGTATCACCCCGGGCAAGGGGACAGCAGCACGGGACGGCTGCATACTACGGGCGGTGGTTCCATTTTGCCGCTCCGTCTGGGACAGGTTCCGCTTCCATGCACACAAAGCGGCTTTCGGCAGGGGAATTTTGATTTTCCGCACCAGATATCGGTGGCAGCACGTGCACGGTTTGCATTTTTCCGTGCGGTAGTTTAACCACCTGCCCGGAGACAAGGAATAGCGAAAGGATCGGGATCGCCAGGAGTTTTCGGTACGTGTGTGGCACTCTCAGGCGCTCGAACGCTCGAAGGGTGTTACGATCATCGGTCAGATCAAACAGAGAGTGGTGCTGGAAGAAAGAAAGACAGAAGAAGCGCGTACGGAAATCAAACGGTTTAAAAAGACATTTTTAGCCTAGAAGCTAGCACAGATCGTCGGTGCGGGCGAATATTATCCTTCCTGCCGAACGAACGGCACGTCCTAATGCGAAAGAATATCGGGATCACATTCCGATTCCGAAAAAACCTCCTCACGTCCACAGCGGGACAGGAAATTGATCGGCAGCTATTTAATTTCCGCCGGCCGTATCTACGATCAGCCAATATTTGGAGGGCCAAGCGAAAAAAGGAAGCCAAATCTGCCATCGAAAACCGTACCGGGCGGAACCGCCCTCCTTATTATCTTGTTGGTGTTGGTTTTTCGTTCTACCCCCACAACAACCCCAGGGTCGACTCGGGCGTCCGTGAGAATTTCTCCGCTCGCACAGGCAGTTTCCATATATTTTGGAAAACTTTTGCCCACCACAAAAATGCACGGAAGCCGATGAAATCTCAGCGCGTTCGCTCGTGGGAACTGGAGAGTTATAATAAGTGACGGGTTGAAATTGGATTGCAATACACCGATACACGCCGGCGGGATCAACCCTTGACCCTGGAGCGGCTTCCCCATTCGGCAGCATCCGGGCAGAGCTTCCGGGGGGGGGGGCAACACACGCTGATGACTTCTGCGCAGTAGTGCAGCCGGGTGCGAGAGTCGCGTTGATTGGTGCAGAAGCGACGGCACGCGTTCGTGTTTGAGTTGGCTGGAGGAACCGCAGCCCAAACGAACCCCCGGGGCAGGATGGTACGGTGAAAAGAGACGCACGGAAAGCCCTCCGAGAACTGGCTGGGATGGAGAAGTGGTTTCGGTGCTGGAACGAAAGCGAAGGCAGACCGAAGAACCGAGAAGAGCTGACTGCGGCACCCTTGCGGAAGGGTATAAAAAGGCTCGGAACACCCGGCAAGTCAGCTCAGTTCTGGAATATTCAGGGGCACAACACCATCAGTTCTGGAATAGTTTCGCAAGGGAGTGTTTGTAAACGAGGAAAAACTGACGGCAACATGAGTGCGGCAGACGTGTTTTACTTTCAACAAAGCTTCGCCCCGTCGTACTACGGGCAGCAGTTTGGCGGCTGTCAGTCAGCGTTCGATCAGAGCAGGCTGGAGAGTTACTTCGACGGCTACGGCTACTGCACGTCGGAAGAAGGCAACAGTGGAGAGTTTGCGAGCAGCAGCGAATCGTTCCTGCAGCGGCCAGAGTTTGAAAGTTCCGGTGGCGCATGCAGTGACAGGGGCAGCACACCAACCAGCGAGGATCCCCAACTGAGGCTCCTGCAAAGTCTGACGTCCGAGGACAGCAGTGACAGCAGCAGTAGCAGTGCCAGTTCCGAGTGTGACATCCCAGTGACGGTGGAACCCGCGCCGGTCAAGGGCAAACGGAAACGGGGCGGCACCGTGCCGACGGTCGTGAGGAAAACGCGTCGTCTGGCGGCCAACGCACGCGAACGGAAGCGCATGAAGGGGCTGAACGAGGCGTTCGATCGGCTGCGTCAGTATCTGCCCTCGCTGGGAAACGACCGGCAGCTGTCCAAACACGAAACACTTCAAATGGCACAATCGTACATCAGTGCGCTGGCGGAGCTGCTGGATTAGCTGTGGGAGCGGGATGCTGCGGAGTCCCGGTGTAAATATGTGCCTGAGAGGAGCTCGATGGATGCAATAGTTAATTTATTGAATTGTTTTTAATTTATGATTCGCTCAGAGGGAGGATGTACATAGAGCATCAAGTTGGGTTTACTGTTAAATACAAAATGTTCAAATTAACAAAAAAGTAACTTTAGTTTTTGTAATATAGATTATCCTATAATCAAGAAAGAAATGTGAATAGCTGAAAGAAAGACTGCGAACATTACAAATTAGAATGATGATAAAGAATCTTTTAAAAAATTTCAATATTTTTTCAGTGACAAACTTTTAGGACCGAATATACAAATGATAACCGAATAGATCTATTTATGTTTTTTAAAGTTTTCTCCAAAATACACACAAATATCATCTCTGTTCAAAGTGGTATACACACACATTAATATTAAATATTAAAAAATGTTAAATTATCGGCATATGTACAGTGACGGACAAATGTATACGTGCACCAGAGGATGAAAACTTTGGCAAATATGAAGCGAAATTAAACAATTTTAAGCTAACAAACAATGTGAGAATCTACCCATTTTTGGAAGGTGAGTAGACGAAAAGGATCGATTGATATAGCTGTAGACGCTTTTACTACCTTTGGTACAACTAAAGTATGTATTTGCAAAATATTGACATACGAATGAAATTTAATAAGTAAACGATTAAAATGCTAGTGTGCAAATAGATCGTGCTAATTACGTAGTGAATAGCTTGTTTCATTGTTTCCGTACATACGGAGAAGCGTCTTTTCCATTTTGATATGCCTCCGAACTACCCGAAATAGCGAAATATCCTTAGTCCAGTCGGAAGCACACGCAAGGTGGCAAAACCGATATTTCATCCTGCTAAATTACGGGCTGCAGGATACAGGCCCCGGCGCAAAGATACAAAGGACCGAACCCTCAAGCACGTGGGTGTGTGAGGTGCGTCCTGGGCCGACTTTAACAAAACAAACATCACGTAACGTATGGCCCAAGCGGGGCCCGACATATGTTTCCCATTTTGGGTGGCGAGGTCTAGAAGACGGTTCTAGCGCGCCGGGATAAGATAAGCACACTGTCATGGACCAGCACAAGGCACAAGGGAGACTAGAAAATTCGCCAACTGGTGCACCGGCCGACGCACACGGTTGTGGCACTCGAGCAAAACGATACTGGAACTAATGTGACGTAACGCGCGCCCACAGATGCTTGATGTAGGCGAAGGGCTCGATCTCGATCACCGGCATCAGGGATGATCGTATGGCAGTCCGAAAGAGCGCCAGCGGGAACGCTCTAACACGAAAACGGCCGCACGTGTTGACCAGTTGCCGGACCGGCCGGACGATCGACGCAATCACGCGTAGGCACGAGGCAGGCACTTAATTTGAGCGTGATCACGCTGCGCCCCACACAAAACGCACCGGCACTGGGAGGATGGACGAGCAAAATCACCGAAAATTAGTTCCATAATTTACTGGCACGCAAAATGAGCATCATCAGGAACTGGGGTTAGTTTGTGCTTTGGAAAGCGATCGTGCGCCCGCTCGAGATGTTAGAGGAAGGTCCTGGCGGGGATGATGAGGTCCTGGCGGTAGAAGCCTGAGGAGCCATTTTACCCTTTTGCTGCCTCCGTGAACGCCCCTCACTGCTGGTCCGGAAGTGGCCGTCAAGGGCAAGGAAGAAACAGGAACCGTTTGCACCTCCGGTTCGTCCCACACGCCCATTGTCAACCCCTGCACCCGCTCTCGAAGGAAGAAAC
>KZ067410.1:81578-112517 GCA_002091845.1 Anopheles cracens | reverse complement strand
AAAATGACGTTCCAGAAATGCACCACCCGAATGCAATTGGGCGGTGGGTGGGATGGGCACTCTCTTACTTACCAGACGAGAGCTTCGTCGTTCGCCGCTTGCTGAGAGCTGTTGCAGCATCGGTTGCACTGCGGGTTAAAATAGTCCGTAAGCAACGAGATGGACCTGGCGGAAAGAAAGACGGAGAAAGAGAGGCGAACGATGGATGCAACGCACAAATTGATCATCTGGTTGTCCTTCGGTGCGTTCGATGCGTCGTTAAGTGGTAATACGCTCGCGGACGCTTGAAGCCACAGAAGCTTAAAGCCGCTTGAAGTTGAAGTTGAAGGCTGCAGCAGAAGCACTCCTGCTCCTGCTCATAGTGCAAGTTAATGTGTAATATAAAGGGAAATTAAACACCCAAACTTCCCAAAAACCATCACCTCACGTCGCCACCTTTGCGCCTCGTTTAATATGCGCACATTTTTCAATGCCACCCCAACCGATGTCACACACAATATCATTATGCATTCAGCTCTGTTTCGTTTGGCACACGCGGCGGGGCCTTCGTTTCGTGCCTGCCTGCCTATGGCCCGTGCGCATTTTTATCATGTCACTTCTTTCAGTTGCTTCTCGTGCGCGCGGTTATGCAAAATAAAGTCATCCCCCTTTGACGGTGTGTGGTGTTGTTGGGTGGACGGATTGTGCAAAATTGAAAGTTTGTTTTATGTATCGAGCGAAACGCGCTCAAGGCTCTCGGAGAGCTTTTCGCTCTCTACGCCTCTACAGGGCGCAAACGCTATCCGATTGAACCTGACATTTCGGATATCTCTGTTATCATGTGGTGGTGTCATGAATGTTGCCTTGTGGCGGAAGGATGAGGGAAATTTATTATATTTTTTGTTGCCTCTTTTGGAGCATTTGGCAACGCGCAAAAGATTGATGAGCTTATCTGAAATTTAATTTATTATTCGTTACATGTTACCATAGTTTCGCCATATTCATAAGCTCGTTAAATTGATTTACCAGTTTCTTCTATTAAGGACATTGTTTGTTTTCTATAAACGTCCAATGTTGTAGCATCTTTCATTTTTATTGTGATTTTCTTTCAATATTTCAGACATTGCAAAGTCTAATTGAAATGCTCTGCACGGTCTTCTCTATCGTGTACAAGACGCATTAACCAATTTAAAACAAAGCTTTTGAACAAAATCTAATCGAGCTGAGTGTTAACTTAAACTGAATATACACCACCGCAAGAAAAAAAAACTGCATTTAAGTTAGGTTCCACACACACCACAGCGGCCACAAAACCGGTAGTGTTTGACCTTGAAGTGTGATCGAGATCGCTGCCGAAAAGAACGACGATCACAAGATAAACCGGGTCTGCTTGTTGTTTCATTTTCTTTTCTGCAGTGTTTTGCATAAATTTGCACACTCGCTCGTGTGTCCTGCGCGATGTTCCTTCTTCTCCTTGCATTGCTACTGTCCGACGATGTTAGGTGGGCGCTCGATCTGTAGCCCATCTGGTGTCGTTTTGGTGGATTTTCTGTTTTCAGAGTGCCTTTGCCCATAGCGATAATTATGTGTTTTTTGGTAGCAGACCTGTTTTTTTTCTAACGCAACCTGGTAAATGCCCGCTCATAAGGTGGGAATGGAAGAGAGCGAGTGTGTTTATGTAATCCGTACTGGTGCACCGAATGTGTAATGATAAGAAATTAAACATTTAAAAGGATAACGAATGTATCTGCAGGCTGCCGAATAACTCCTTAGTGCTCTCCTAGTTAAATAGAATTTAACTTTTTGATTTGGGCCATATTTTACTTTGTACAAACGGACAAGTATTGAGTTAGCGTAGGTACACTAACCTAACTTATTGTTTTTTTTTTTCTATCGTGGTTATTCTATCGTGGACAATACCCACTGTACATTGTTAAGTTTGTACCAAAGCTCTTCAAACACAAGTTGTGTTTACTGCAAGCAATGTCCCATGGACTGCAACGTGCAGAAAAACAACTGAACTGAGCGATCTTCAGTTGTTCGAAATCGATCGAAAAACAGGTGTGGTTATAGTTATAGCGCGTTCTGAACGCTTTAGTACGCTCTTAACGAAAATGGAAATAACTCCTTAATGTTCTCTATGGCGCGAACATCTATTCCTCCCTTTACTTTTCATTTGTAGCACACAGAAAACTAGGTAAACTTACAAAATATTGCATCCACTTCTACTAAAACTAATGCAGCTACTTCAAATGATAAAACAAAATCAATCAAAACATAATAAAAATCACGTTTCATTACATCACAACGAATCAAATCTTTAGTTATTATCGCACTCTTTGATGTTGTTTAGTAAATACGACCTAAAACCACAGCTAAAAGGTGCAGATTATTGAAATATGTCATTTTTTAAACTGCTTTTTACAAAGATTAAGCTATGAAATCCCTCGCAGCAATCAATCATCTACAATGTATTTAATACTGGTCTCCAGAGGCAAACTTTTTGCGACAGGTCAGGCACCCTCGCTTGTGATACGCGCTAGCTCTCGAGTGTAACATTCTTTAATGTGGTTACCGTGAACTCCTCCTTCTTGTGTCCGTACCTTGCGCTTTGTCAGACGTGTCCACCAACGTCGCCTGACCAACGGCTCCTGAAACTCTCGCAGGCGCGCGCACCTGCCACAACATAAATCGTGTTGCGGCTGGTCATGCTGCTGCTGCCTGCCGTTGGTCGAAGAGACGTTCAAGTGGGTTTGGGGGAGATCATTTTAAGGATGCACTGGTTATTACGTCCACTTCTACTCCACTAACCTCCATCCGGACTCCATGTAAAAGAGTGTGGTGCCAAGTGAAGCCTCGCCAAGTGTGTTTGCACGTTTTGATCCACATTCACACTGTTATTATTGCATCGCACACGAAAACAAGTCATCGAACGAACACCTCCGAGGTGGGGGGGGGATGCAGTTCGTGTTATTACTATTATTACGGTTCCCTCGATCTTCTTCTGGCAGACGACGACGACGACGACGATGGTGTGCATATATGTACTCGGCGTCCGAAAGGAAAACGTACCAGAATCTTATTACCGCACGACACGGTGATCGATCTCTGCAGGCAGACGCTCCATCCATCCACATAACGACTTCACATAATACGTTCGCACCTTTTAATGCACGCGCCGCTCTCTTTCGCTCTCTGTTGCGCAACCCGACGGCAGTCCCAAAGTTCCCTGGAAATTTCCAACACCGTACGTACGGAGGAAAATGAGTGAGGCATCTGTTGTGTTAGCATCGGAAAATAGAAGCGTAGATCCTTCCGATGAAATCTCACCCGAGGAGCAGCCGCCCTTTCTAATGTGGTGATGGGCGGCATGGTTGCCGTTTTTCCCCGGGAAAACTTCACATTGAGCTAGGTCATGGCACTCGTTCGCATTCTTCTCATGCGCACTCTCTCTCTCTCTCGCCATATTTTACTTTGTACAAACGGACAAGTATTGAGTTAGCGTAGGTACACTAACCTAACTTATTGTTTTTTTTTTTCTATCGTGGTTATTCTATCGTGGACAATACCCACTGCACATTGTTAAGTTTTTACCAAAGCTCTTCAAACACAAGTAGTGTTTACTGCAAGCAATGTCCCATGGACTGTAACGTGCAGAAAAACAACTGAAATGAGCGATCTTCAGTTGTTCGAAATCGATCGAAAAACAGGTGTGGTTATAGTTATAGCGCGTTCTGAACGCTTTAGTACGTTCTTAACGAAAATGGAAATAATTCCTTAATGTTCTCTATGGCGCGAACATCTATTCCTCCCTTTACTTTTCATTTGTAGCACACAGAAAACTAGGTAAACTTACAAAATATTGCATCCACTTCTACTAAAACTAATGCAGCTACTTCAAATGATAAAACAAAATCAATCAAAACATAATAAAAATCACGTTTCATTACATCACAACGAATCAAATCTTTAGTTATTATCGCACTCTTTGATGTTGTTTAGTAAATACGACCTAAAACCACAGCTAAAAGGTGCAGATTATTGAAATATGTCATTTTTTAAACTGCTTTTTACAAAGATTAAGCTATGAAATCCCTCGCAGCAATCAATCATCTACAATGTATTTAATACTGGTCTCCAGAGGCAAACTTTTTGCGACAGGTCAGGCACCCTCGCTTGTGTTACGCGCTAGCTCTCGAGTGTAACATTCTTTAATGTGGTTACCGTGAACTCCTCCTCCTTGTGCATCGTACTTTGTCAGACGTGTCCACCAACGTCGCCTGACCAACGGCTCCTGAAACTCTCGCAGGCGCGCGCACCTGCCACAACATAAATCATGTTGCGGCTGGTCATGCTGCTGCTGCCTGCCTGCCGTTGGTCTGGGAGACGTTCAAGTGGGTTTGGGGGAGATCATTTTAAGGATGCACTGATTATTACGTCCACTTCTACTCCACTAACCTCCATCCGGACTCCATGTAAAAGAGTGTGGTGCCAAGTGTGTTTGCACGTTTTGATCCACATTCACACTGTTATTATTGCATCGCACACGAAAACAAGTCATCGAACGAACACCTCCGAGGGGGAGGGGGGATGCAGCTCGTGTTATTACTATTATTACGGTTCCCTCGATCTTCTTCTGGCAGACGACGACGACGACGACGATGGTGTGCATATATGTACTCGGCGTCCGAAAGGAAAACGTACCAGAATCTTATTACCGCACGACACGGTGATCGATCTCTGCAGGCAGACGCTCCATCCATCCACATAACGACTTCACATAATACGTTCGCACCTTTTAATGCACGCGCCGCTCTCTTTCGCTCTCTGTTGCGCAACCCGACGGCAGTCCCAAAGTTCCCTGGAAATGGATTTCATATGTATTTCAATTTTCCCAACTCGAAAATGTGCATTTGTGTTGCGCGGTTTGTTTGTGCTGCTCTCCCAGGACTACCCCAACAAAGTCGATGTCCTCGTGGTCGTTGAGGAAAACCCTCCTCCGTCTCTTGCGGCCCAAAAGTGTGCCGAAATGGAAAAGTGGCAGAAAACACCGTAACCAAATTTTCCCTCCACGCCGTGTTCGTGTTGGGAGATGTTTTATTCATTTTCTTCGGTGGTGCGAGGTCCTTGCTGCAAGCTTGCTCTCTCTTTCTCTCTCTCTCTCTCCGGCTCGTTGACACTCGCTGTCGCCCTCTACATTAGAATGCATTTTATGTTTGCTTTCCCTCAAACCTAACCGGTGGTTGGGTGGGATCTGTATGTGTGCCTACCCACTACCACCCCCCAGTACGGTCGCTTTTTGGTTATACCCTGCGGGCACATACAGACAACCCCAACACGCGGAGAAGGCGCAAACCGAGCCCCGTCCCAAGTTCAAGGAACCGGTGCGAAAGGTCGTTTCCATCGCGATGCGAACAGGACGGTGGAGGGCGCCAGTAGCCCGAACCACGACAACTCGAAAGGGACACAATGGGTAGGAAGAACAGCAGAAATGGAGCAATCCGAGGCTTTGGGCTTTCGAACGAGCGTTGAACGCGATGTTTCCCCTTTTTTTTGCTTGGTTTGCTAATATATTATATACTTTCGGTGCTTTTGAAACCACGCTCCCGTTTTTTGTGTTGCTCGATCCGTACAACAATTACAAAAAAAATCACATTTTATTATTTATTCATCCAACACCGTACGTACGGAGGAAAATGAGTGAGGCATCTGTTGTGTTAGCATCGGAAAATAGAAGCGTAGATCCTTCCGAACACGAGGTTCTGAGAAATGCGACCGATCGTTATGTTGTGCGTGAAATGCAAACCGAAAGTGTAACATAGCATCGCTCTGTTTGACCTATTCCTTGATCAGTTTTTGGCCAGCGGTCGTTTCATTCATTCGCATATCGCGTACACTCGCACACGCTGCACTGTTTCTCCATCCATCGTTATCATGCAGTTGCAAAGAACAACATAACATGAGAACGGAGCATGCGAGAGGAGCGAGCGAGGGAGACAGCTCGCGCGTCCAGGGGTGTCAAACTCGTGTGCACCCGCGGCTGTCTCAGCGCACGGGTAACGCGCGAGCAACTTGAAACGGAACGAAAGTTCCCATTCATTCCATTCCATCCGCCGCCGCGAAAACGGTCGGGTTTGTGCTTTATGTACTTGAAGCAATAGAAAAGAGCATTAAAAAGAATGTTATGTATTGAATTTTGCTCTGGCAACACGAAGAATATGTACTTGCATTATGTGGTAAAGGTATTAAGGGCTGATTTGAAATTATTGTACAACGAGGAGATTTTTTTTTTCTTTATTACCCATGTTTCTCGTGATATGCATGATACATATAAAGAGCTGAAGTTTCGTTTTTTTTCTGTTACAAATAATTGTTTATAGTTACTTTCAAACAGCAAGAGCCTGAAAAGAGGCATATCATTAACAACAATATTAAAATAATTTTAAAATTGATTAACTACCGCAATTTTCTGTTTGACACTATTTCGAACTCGAAAAAAGGTACCCGTTATTGTGGTAATGTACGTCAGAAGTGGAGTGCCTAACACCTTTATAAATGCCCTAGAACATATGAGAATATATATGACATACATTGGGAAAAACAAATATTAATCTAACAAACATATAAGAAATACGCTAAAGCTTACAAGTCTCCAAACGTCTAAGCAATCCATCGTCTATTTAAAAATGACTAAAAATCGGACTTAAATTGTCTGTTTAGTAAGTTTTCTTTTACTAAATATTTGATTCCATTAATTGTTCTCACTTCAAAAATCTATTTAAAAAAAAAATAGCTTCATTCTTCATTATCATGTTCAAAAGGCGTGGGAGAGGCGTGGGGGATTATTAAATTGAAAACGCCGATAACAATCTATCCAAGCTTAGACCTATGGATAGATTTTTATATAGAGAGAGAGAGTAGAGAGTAGAGAATAGAGAGTAGTTCAATAGGGAAAAGGATCATGAGAAAAGAGGAAAAAATCATGTTCATTTTTATATTCCCCCAAAATGCAACGTGCATGTCCTTGCCATAATAATCTACTGTGTAATAACAGTGCAATAAATCATCTCCCTTTATTCATCGATTCCTCCTTTAGCGCCTCCGTCCGAGCTTTTGTTTGCAGCTATAGCTCTTCATGGAGCATGCGAGAGGAGCGAGCGAGGGAGACAGCTCGCGCGTCCAGGGGTGTCAAACTCGTGTGCACCCGCGGCTGTCTCAGCGCACGGGTAACGCGCGAGCAACTTGAAACGGAACGAAAGTTCCCATTCATTCCATTCCATCCGCCGCCGCGAAAACGGTCGGGTTTGTTGGCGCAGCACCGGTGCCGTGTTGTGTTCCTCCGCGCTCGAAGGACGCAGTTGCACTTTCGCGCGTTTTGTGCATTGGCACCGTCTTCGTGCGGGACGGGCGTGCGTGTGTTCCGCAGCTAGAGTGAGTGTGTCTACTGCCGGCGAGAAGGTGTGATATTTTTAAAAACGCTTCCGAGCGTTGTTCTGTGTCGGTGAAAGGAGTTGGCTTGTGAAGAATTGCTACTCTTGCTGCTGGAGGAAGTGCTGTGAAATGGGATCTCATATTTCGTCTCAGTGTCGTGCTAAAGATTGGAGTGAAACTAAAGTTTGATGTTGGAAGAAGTGTTTGATGAAATGTTGAATTATTGTTTACCGCTCTTGAAAGCATGTCGTGCACCGTCCGTCGTCTTTCGTTGCCTAAGGCGTACAAATAGTGCAAAGTGAAGTTTGAGTCCATATTTAGTCCAATATCTTCGGCTCAACAAGCAAAACACGAGGTTCTGAGAAATGCGACCGATCGTTATGTTGTGCGTGAAATGCAAACCGAAAGTGTAACATAGCATCGCTCTGTTTGACCTATTCCTTGATCAGTTTTTGGACATTTCTCTCCAAGGATTGTTTTTTTAAACAACCGTGTTCTCCTTTTTCCATGTACATGTTATTTTAATGTTCGTTCTTCATCAATCGTCGATAATGTCGATACTAGAATAAGATCCCAACAGTGTGAGAAGTCTTAGGCAAAGCTATCCAGCAAGTACAACTGGAAACAAATTGGAGAACTCCGCAACTTAACCTCACTAACACCCTCGGGACATTAGAAGGCCCGCGTTCGGTGTGGAATAAATCCAATTAGGCTCTGATTAATAAGTGTGTTAGAGGCCCGATAATGACGGTACCCAACCCCCTTCAGCCCCTTCACCGGTTCGGTTGTAAAATGGGCGAAAATGTATTGCCGATTTTTCATCCAGACAGACAAGCGCGCCTCTGATCGAGCGCCAAAGTGAACGTCTCGTCGGCTCAGTCGACCAAAACCCGCGTAATGTGTGCTCGTTCACCGTGCTCTGCCTCGCCGTACTAACACCGGTCGCGAGGATGAACCAGATCCATCCGTCTGGTTCGGCGTCGGACGGCACCGCCCGAAAGACGAAAACCATATTGAGTGACATTCACCGGAATGCGGTCGAAATTTGATCAACGTTGTCGTCGTCGTCGTCGCCGGTAGGGTGCGAAAGTGAGTGAGAAAGTTATGGTCCGTCTGACTGGTGCATCATTTGCTGGTGTGCGTGTGTGTGTGCCCGTGCGTTCTTGCATCTGTGCAAAGGTCAGCAAAATTTGTGCGGCAGCGTTTCCTTATATTGGTTTTGATTTCGGCTGTACCGGGGTTTTTCGCATTCGAAGGGCCGGAATCGACTGAGCCGGCAACATTATTCTACCGCCAGAAGAGAACAGAGAGATAGAAGGAGGTGCCATGTGTGATTCAATCGGCTGTGCGCCCGCCACAAACAAACATAAACACAACAGCACTACCTCAGCCGCGAGTACTTTTTCAAGGTTACATGTGTCCAATCCGCGCGTCGCATCCCAACCCACAACTCCCCGGTCTGCTTTCTCCACCGGGCGAGGAGGTGATCAGAGGCCGTCCCGTCTCGTTTTTGCACGCGCCCGAACCGAACCGGACCGCGGAGGGACCCAAAGGCGCCCTCCGCGCAAACCCGCACTTTGTTCGGCCGGCGGAGCTGGTTCCATTTGCATCGGATTAGAAAGTCAAATCGGAATTGTTGTTGTTGTTTGATGTTTTAGAGAGGCTTTGAGCCACTGGCTGCTTTCGCCTCTTCAAATCGGAATTGATTGCTGACGCGGTCTGGGCGCCGTTTTATGGACACGCTCGCACACACACACATTCACGCATACCGGAGTTCCTCTCTGTCGTTTTGTCTGTGAAAGGAGGTTTGATAAGGAATGAGTGATCGCTCGACGAGACGTATATCTGAAGAGTTGGTTGATCAGTCCAAGTTTTTTGAAGTTACTATCCAAATGCGCGCTTATGGTTGGCAAAATGCCTACCAGCAGAGGCCTTCTCCTCCTGCTGACAGCTCAATCAGTGCGCGTCACAACAACATTTCGAACGGTAAGCCATCAATCGGAAAACCGGTCGGTCAGGTCTTTTGCGCCGATCGTTGGTGTGGCATGTTTGGGCGTCTTCGTTTGATGGTGCTTATAATGGTTCAATAGAACTGTATAACTCATCTGCTGTCTGTTAAGGATCACTGACTTGATCGAAACGATGTCGTAATGTGTCGATCCACCTCAAACTTACATAGTTCTGCCTTCCATGCAAAGAAGAATCTGGGTCGTCAGTTGTTGTTCCTAATGTGAAATAAAATTTGATCTTAAATAATGCCCAGTTCTTGATGGATAAAAACCAACTCTAATGTTGTGGTTTTCACCGCCTCATGATGAAGCACAAGGAGCCAAGGGCTTCTTCTGTCTCTAGGAATACATCTTTAACCTTTAAGTTTTGAAGATTGTATATGTTTAAAACCGAATCGCATTATCTAAAAATAGGAGGATGATTTTTGTTTCAATCTTCAGAGTAATAATAAAATTGGTGAAAATTATTACCACGAATGCGTTGGTGTGTTTAAACTTTGGACAAGCTTTCTACGAATTCTGAAATCTTGGATCGAGATTCTAGCTAGAATTAATACATGATATGGACATGACATGTAGCCAAGAAGAGTTGGGAGATTTATGTGTTTGCTTTAGGAAAACTTCATACTGACTTGAGGTGAATAGCGATTTTAGCATTCCAAGAGGGTGTTTCTTGGCCGGATAGAAAACAAGTACGATCGCAATACGTCCCTTTGTCAGACAAATTTTCGTTGTTTCGTGTTTTGCCGAGAATGTTTCGTTTATATATATTTTTCCAAGGTTTCCTTAGGGGTACTTCTGTCCTATCTTTACATTCCAAATCAAGTAGCATGATAATGCTCCCTTTCTTCTGTTGTTCTCTCGCCGTCAGTCATTCATTCGCCATGATTTGAATGTAGACAAACGGTTGGCTCCTTTCGCCGGCAAGATAGATGGAAAATATTACTCATCGAACACATTTCGCACCGAGATTTCAGCAAACGGTCATATCCATAAAGGCAGTAGTGGCAGTGGCAGCCGCAATCGGCTTGGTAGCTCGCGCCGAAAGGTTTCAATTAATAAGCAGACACACTGTCCCTCGTTCGGCGGCTTCAATCTCTTTGGAGAGTGCATTCGAGGAGAGGCCGCCCAAGCCAAATGCACGCGGACTCCGAACCGAACAAATGAATTGCTTGTTTTGCAACGTGGCGGTGTTGGTGGTGCCGATCACGAACCAACCTCCCTCTCGAAGCGACACCCCAGATGGGGAAGATGCTTGGTGGGCAGACGGTACGCGGGGAGAGGCCGGTTGAGAAGGTTGCAGAACCGACCAGCAGCAACAACAGCAGCAAAAATCCGCAACACTGTTCGCCGCGTTTATACCATATAAAGCATTCCAGGTTGCGCGCGCGACGTCGCGATCGTGCCCCAATGGTGGCGATGTGGTGGTTTGCTGAAGATGACCTTGAAAGATGCTTTTTTGTTGTTGTTCGGGTTTTTTTTTTCGGTGCCACTGATCGCCGTTTCGCCACGGGCGCCGGACTCTGCGTGTGGTTGTAAATTTATTCGTTGGGTTGGGTGGAACAGTTTTTTTTTTGTGGCCGAGTTCGTCGAAGAAGAGCAACGCGCATGTTGTTGTCCATTTCTTTCCTCTCGGCTACAGCACTCCCGAGCGGTTGTGGGCCACTGTGTGTGTGTGTTGGTGTGTATTTTTCTGTGTTCCCTTTTTTGTTGCTGCTGCTTATGCTGCGGATGAACTGATGTGGCAAAAATCTCACAGAAGCAGCCAGCAGCATCCCCAGAATGTTTGCCCTTTCGGGCGCGATGGCATGCAGCAGTGAGTCTCGTTACGGTGTGAGGAGGCCACCAGGAAAAAAAAAGCCACTACCGGACAACCATCTGGTGGCTTCTTCCACATCTAAAGCAGTCGTAGGCATGCGACATTTAGGCTCCTCTTTAAACGAGTGTTTAGGCTCAGTGTACTGTTCTCAACTTCGTCAGAACTGAAGATATGCCGTATGCAGATTTGAGAACATGTCGAAACGGAGCTTCGCCACAACCTGTGGGCTGATCGCGTTCAATGACTTGTTGAAAGTGGTTGAATTGTTGCGCAGCTGATGCGTCACGTTTCAAGGTCTCGCCACTGGTCCATGTCGCTGGACGGTTTTTGGAATGGTTAGCATCTAGCTTCGGTCCGGCCATTAATCCCAGTGCGAAACGTGAACCCGACAATTATTGTCCACGACGTTCTTCGTTTGATAGCGTTCAGTGTGGTTGCATGGAGCTCCACACTATTTGCTAACATCCTAACCTCACTTGACTCGTTGAAACGCAGCTCTAAACGACAAGTTCATCAGGTTGCACGTAGAATATTAAAGTTGCCGCGAACATTGAAAAATACATCCACCATAATCAGTAGAAACCTTCATAGCAGCACGGGAAACGATAATGCTTTTACTGCAGTAAATGCTGTTGTGCTTTCTTTACTGCCCACTATTACTTACTCAGCCAGCCTACGTAAACCATAAAGATGCAAGGGCATCTGTGGACTATTTGGCCCGGCCCTTGACGAAACGATTGCATTTAACGTGCGGTGGTAGTAAAAATGCAAACTAGCTCACGATGAGCACACGCTCTGGTTGACGCTGGACGACGTCCCGTCCCGAGCCGAGGGAGATATCGTAATACTGCACTTTTACTGCACTGTGTCCGGGAACGCGTCCACTCACACTGTCCTTCATCATGGCCGGATCCGTAAAAATTCTTTCCCCAGCGTGTGACATTTTTACGATCGCGTATGCGCTGTACCGCCCGGTTCGGCGGCATAAATCGATCACCCATCGGAGGACGTGGTTGCGAACCGGGAATTGGAATATTGAATGGTGCCTTGGGTGTGTCATTTTCCTAGAAGGCAAGATGGCTGCAGCATTCCACGGTTTTAGTGTCCGCCGCGCTTTGCCTACAGCCGTTCGGAGACGAGTTTGTGAGGCCGGGTGGTAAATGAATTGACAAGAAGTTGTCATTTATAGCACTGGGGAACGAAGTTATGCTGTACAATAAAGGAAGATGCCTGAATGCCTGTTGCTGTGGTTGTTATGTGGTGTTTTTGCACCCTAGACCATGTACTTTACGGCGCAATCAAATGTCCATCAGTACAATCGATGCCACTATAATTATGGGATCCCTTGTTTTTTTTTGGGGAATCTTTTCTTCCATTTGCACCACTCTTTTTTCGACCGCTCGTGACAGCGTTTCTTCCTAAGACTTCTCTTACCACTTGTGTAACTTTTACGAAGCTTAGATATTAGAATTTATCTTTGCTGAAAGAATCGTTGGAAGGACAAATAATAGTTATAAATTTGAACTATGAATAACCAATGCAACATTAATCGTATGGCACACTCAACCTTGATACTAATCCATTAGAAGAAGACATTTCGCCGTCTGATTAATGTCCGTCCGCAAGACACGTTGGTAATGGAACTCCCATGGAACATTAATTTCAATTCTTCATTCTCACCCATTCTCACATTCAATTCAATTCTTCATTTTCTCACCTCCCAAACAAGAAGGCATACACTCGTTAAGGGATAGAGCCATTTCCCCGAAGAAGCACATACAATCGAGAGCAGCTTTTTAGTGTTAGCTTGCACGGCTCATGTACGTGATTTCCTGAGAGCATTCGGACGGCGAAAGGCTGCCTAATGGCTATGGCTGAAATGGCATAAACGCTTCGCCGTCTCGACGGTGCATTGCCGGGGTTCTAGAGACACATAATCTCCGGATAAACGCACCGTACCCATGGATTATCCGTTGGATGTGGTCAAACACAAGAAATGTAAAAATAGTAGCTCGCGAATTGAAATTGTACAGTTCAATTTGTACTAAATATCATGAATTTGATGGATCATCCGATCACATAGATCGATTAAAATTTTGGTGATAGCATTTCGTTCTTCGACTTCTTAAAATTACTTAGTTTTTATTGAATTTTGGGTTAATATTTTCCAATTGCCTTCTACTTTACTCTACTCTATCAGTATATTTTGTGGACATAAATCTTTGTTCGTATCGTATTTTTAAATAAATAAACATTGATGTCTCCTATAGTGCAAGTTGAATGCAAGAGCTGGCTGGATTTCTTTCCATTTCTTCGCCTCGCAATCGTTCACATCGAATCACCCCATGCAAGAAGCGACGGTGGTGAATCAATTCTCCGTGAGAGGTCGATGTGAACCAAAACAACAACAAAAAAAAACACACAACACACAAAACCACCAGCAAACCAACGAAACAAACAAATTCCTCCCGATTGGAGATAAAACAGCGCGGCGGCCGCGCCGTCTGACCGTGTCCGCGTGTGTATGTGTGTGTGTATGCCACTGCAATCTCGTGCGCGCATGCTGATGCACTTTTTCCTTTGTCGTCGTGGTTTGCAGCTTGGCGGCGTCGGCGACGATTCGCGAACTGGGTCAAGGACTCCGCGGCGATGTACGGCTTCGCCCCGGCACCCGCCGACTCCATCCGCGGTTTGTTGTTTGTCCAGTCTACGACACAACAGCCAGTGTTCCCGTTTTGTGGGGCGGGTTCCTTGCAGACGGGTCCGATCATCGGTACATTCGGCACACTTCCTCGTTGCGCTCAAAGCGAGTCGGGGGGAGGGACGAGTCTACACACCTTATCTCACGTTCGCCGCACACAAAACCCTGTGTGCGGGAAAGCGAAGGATGCAACAAGCGGACCGAGTGCACATGCATTCACTTTTGCATGCTGATAATGCTTATCAGCCTGCCACCGGGAGGAGTGGCTGCAGCTTTGGCAGAGCAACCGAAGCGAAAGGTGACACAGAGGTGTCCCGGAATCCGTGATGTGCTTACGTTGGAATGGGTTTCTGTTTATCATGCACCACCATTCACACGAACGCGATACTATCAGAAAAAGTGTCTTCTAGTCTGGCCTTTCCTAGCATCGTTTTTTCGCTGTGTTTCGTTACACCACTTCAACCGATGTCTCATCCCGGCTTCCGGGTCCGGGTTGGAGCCCGGAGGTTTTACCCTTTTTGTCTGCGTCCCAATTCTGAACCTGAACGGTGTGAGCGTCTGAATGAATCCGCCTAACGTCGTGCCACATTCAGCCGGATGCGCTCGTCGTTAACGCACGTTATTCATATTTACGCTACCGTGTGCCGTGCGTGCTGTTGGAAGATACATCACCTACCTGTGTTGGAGCCGCATAGCTTAGCTCGTGTTTAAATAAATCGTTTAAATTGTGTTCGCATGTACAACATGACTAAGGGCGCCGCTAGAAACAGCATGCTGAAAATGTAAATTCAATTAAACTATCTAGCGAGCGCGAAACGAAAGGACCGAAACACGACGGACGGATGCAACCGGTCGGTCAGAGCAACAATGTGGTGAACAAACTAAAAACGGAGGAAAAAAAACGACCACGACGACGATAAGCTGTGCTTTGCGACGATGAGGAGATTGTGTGCAAAACAAAAAAAGTACTAATGGTTCGATTGCAAATCAAATAACCGTACCGATTGAGTCGTTTCTCTGCCCCAACGTGGCCGTGCTGAGGCGTGTTCCAGCCAATTTGCTTAAGCGATCTGCAAAGATCACGCTCGAGCAATCGCTGTGTGTTTATCACGCCTGGTGATCGCCTCCCCGGTGATAGTGATCGCCGTTTGACGGATAGTTTGGCTTATCAACGTCTGATGTGCAAGATAAATAAGAAAGAAGGTGGAAAACGGAGACTGAAAACCCATCCCAGGTGTAATTATGCACGTACGCTACGGCCGAATAAAGGTGGCGAAGAAATCGAAAGTGAATCCTTATCAATTTCTCCAACCGTGTGTGTGTGTGTTTGCAGAGAGCGTGCAGGTGGTGAATTAGTGTGCACCGAGTGATTTATTGACGTGTTAAGCAGACCAGGCGCCCCGGGGGCGCAAACGTTCCCTTTCAGTGCTCCGCGCGCGTGGTAGTAAGTGAACCATCCATCCATCCATCCATCCCCTGCCGTAGTAGCGCACGACTCGCCAACGACAGTTGGTGGCCGCCCGCGGTAGCCGTGTCGATGTTTCGTCCCGCCTAGCGCAACGCGGTGTCATAATGCTGAAGAAGGAGAAACCGATGCTGTCGGTGGCCGCAATCATTCAAGCGCAGGGCCGATGGGATCGGTCACTGGCCGGGCTGGCAGGTAATGCAAACGGAAGCAAGGTGTTTCTGGCTTTTGTCGTTTATGGTTTTTGAGTTTCCGTAGTGTCAAATGTTGTGGAAAGAGCAGAACACTGTGTTATAAATTTACACTATACTTTCATACCGAAAGGATACATCACCGAAGGGACAAACACACAGATCTGTTCTACCTGGTCAACAGGATACATATTTGAAGATATCTTCAATTTAGTCAAACTTACAAATCTGTCTACAACAAGTAAACTTTAATCCTTAATATTTTCGAAACTAGACTATAGATTGCAATATGATTTGATTGTTTTAATCAATTCGTTGAGTTAATTTTGGAAGTTTTCTACATATTTGATTGGAGAGATACTAAAACGACTGTAGTTTAAAAGCTTGATGTCAAGTCATCAAGTCTCCTCTCATTCGTGTTGTATAGGTACCGAATTGTCTCAGTTTTGAGTCCTTTTCACTTTTATTTTATATCGTGGTAATTTTAATAAACAACGTAAAACATTGTTGTAGTTTCCTGACCAACAAGATATTACGTTTGTAATCGCAAATAACCAAGAATTAGACGAGCAACGGGGATAACATGAAAAATTTTGACAGCTGATCCCTCTATCCATTGCTAGAGGTTGGTCTGAACATCGCTTAAGCAATTCTGTACAACTTTCTGTGCAAATTGCAACTTCAGTAGCGAAAATTTAAAATGAGGTGGTAACGAAGGCGGTAGCGAGATTCGGGAACAGGGATTCTGGACCATTGCCATTCTGGAACAGATGACAGTCAATGATGAAAATTTGACTTGTAACACGTCTAGTTTAGTTCGGTTCATGTCGAATAGGAATAGTAACGTAGCCTGATAAGCGCAAAAGAAGGTCTCCTTCTAGTCTATTCTTGACTGTAGTATCTGCTAATGTTTGTGTAGCAAACGACACAAACATGTTTTAGAATAATACAATGCCTTTCAACAACGTGAATCACGATAGCCAAAAGATAGTTTTATAATAAGAGCTAAAGATGTATTAATCTTGATAATGATTACGTTAAAGCTCAAATCAAGCTGCACACCTATCTGTTTAACAGACGTTTAATAGACAACTTAACATGGTTTTAAATAACTAACATCCCAATCGACCTGACTTTCATAAACGTATAAAATACGAATACGAAAGACCAATCACTAAAAGGCTATGGAATATTTCAGTTTATCCTTGGAGCTGTGGAGAACATTGCCCGTTGAAGAATGATTCCAATCATGCAAGACTTACTTCTGGATACATGAACTAATCAAGCAATTGCTGACAATATGGCTAATTACCTAACCATAATTGACAGCTTCATGATATTGAAACATATTGATATTGGAAAAAAAAGTTCTACCAGCCAAAAGTATCCTACCAGTGTTGAGTTTAATACTCCAATTTTCTTCATGACATCCATACTCCTTCCATTCCGAACACCACCTAAACCAGTCGTGAGCGAATAGCTTTGATTGAATTAACATTGTCGGTGGCCGCAATCATTCAAGCGCAGGGCCGATGGGATCGGTCACTGGCCGGGCTGGCAGGTAATGCAAACGGAAGCAAGGTGTTTCTGGCTTTTGTCGTTTATGGTTTTTGAGTTTCCGTAGTGTCAAATGTTGTGGAAAGAGCAGAACACTGTGTTATAAATTTACACTATACTTTCATACCGAAAGGATACATCACCGAAGGGACAAACACACAGATCTGTTCTACCTGGTCAACAGGATACATATTTGAAGATATCTTCAATTTAGTCAAACTTACAAATCTGTCTACAACAAGTAAACTTTAATCCTTAATATTTTCGAAACTAGACTATAGATTGCAATATGATTTGATTGTTTTAATCAATTCGTTGAGTTAATTTTGGAAGTTTTCTACATATTTGATTGGAGAGATACTAAAACGACTGTAGTTTAAAAGCTTGATGTCAAGTCATCAAGTCTCCTCTCATTCGTGTTGTATAGGTACCGAATTGTCTCAGTTTTGAGTCCTTTTCACTTTTATTTTATATCGTGGTAATTTTAATAAACAACGTAAAACATTGTTGTAGTTTCCTGACCAACAAGATATTACGTTTGTAATCGCAAATAACCAAGAATTAGACGAGCAACGGGGATAACATGAAAAATTTTGACAGCTGATCCCTCTATCCATTGCTAGAGGTTGGTCTGAACATCGCTTAAGCAATTCTGTACAACTTTCTGTGCAAATTGCAACTTCAGTAGCGAAAATTTAAAATGAGGTGGTAACGAAGGCGGTAGCGAGATTCGGGAACAGGGATTCTGGACCATTGCCATTCTGGAACAGATGACAGTCAATGATGAAAATTTGACTTGTAACACGTCTAGTTTAGTTCGGTTCATGTCGAATAGGAATAGTAACGTAGCCTGATAAGCGCAAAAGAAGGTCTCCTTCTAGTCTATTCTTGACTGTAGTATCTGCTAATGTTTGTGTAGCAAACGACACAAACATGTTTTAGAATAATACAATGCCTTTCAACAACGTGAATCACGATAGCCAAAAGATAGTTTTATAATAAGAGCTAAAGATGTATTAATCTTGATAATGATTACGTTAAAGCTCAAATCAAGCTGCACACCTATCTGTTTAACAGACGTTTAATAGACAACTTAACATGGTTTTAAATAACTAACATCCCAATCGACCTGACTTTCATAAACGTATAAAATACGAATACGAAAGACCAATCACTAAAAGGCTATGGAATATTTCAGTTTATCCTTGGAGCTGTGGAGAACATTGCCCGTTGAAGAATGATTCCAATCATGCAAGACTTACTTCTGGATACATGAACTAATCAAGCAATTGCTGACAATATGGCTAATTACCTAACCATAATTGACAGCTTCATGATATTGAAACATATTGATATTGGAAAAAAAAGTTCTACCAGCCAAAAGTATCCTACCAGTGTTGAGTTTAATACTCCAATTTTCTTCATGACATCCATACTCCTTCCATTCCGAACACCACCTAAACCAGTCGTGAGCGAATAGCTTTGATTGAATTAACAACGGACTTTCCGGTCGTCCCGCACAGAGAAGACACCAGTGCCAACTTGCCCATAAACTTAAAAGCTTTCAGAAGTCGTGGCTAAAAATAGCTTCCCCATAGATCGCACCACATACCGCCGGGGTCCGGCTGTGTAAGTTTGCTGCAACTGCAGGAATAGCTGCAGCAAGTGCGAAGAAGACGACCGTGCCATTTATTTCTTGTTCAAACATTGATATTCGCCCAACGCCCAATGCCCAATTTTCCGCAGTTCCCCTAGTTGCCGCGGGAATGCACATTAAAAGACCGCAGTACCTCCGCACAGATAGTGCACGTACCCGTTATACATTCCGGCAGAGATGGTAGCAGTCTGTTTCGCTGACGTAAGACGAAGAAACTAAACCCACAAACACACGCACCCACGGCCGCGCACATGGTACCATCGACGCGAACTTTACTCGAGGTCATTCGGTATCCTTGAGCGGTGGGGTAACCCTTTTTCTCTGCCGGCTTTCGTCGTTCCTCCGAGAAGGATATGTTTCCGTCCCGCACCAGGACCCTGCCGGGTGGTAGCAGGAGTTGGAAATAGCATTCACCATACCGCAACAACTGTTGCGCTGCCGTCGTCGTCGTCGTCGTCTACTGCATGGGAATCGCCGCAACCAAAGCGCTGACCAACAACGTTCCCTTGGGCCATGACCAGCGCAACAAGGATATACACACGCGAGTGGGTACACAAAGCGCAAGGATACGGTGTGCGGAATGGAGCTGTTCCACGCACAACCTACTCCTCCTCTTGGAAGCGTCCTTCGAGCGGTCCTCCGCGCAGGATCAATGGAAAAAGCATTGACTAAGGTCATGAAGGTTGTTCATAATCGATAAATGACGGCTGCGCGCTTATGTAGCTGGCACACGCTCGGCCCATCTATGTACGTCGCACTCGGAAGGATACGTTTCGTGTCGTGGCTGGCTGTGTGTCTGTCTCTCTCGCTTCCACGATACATAATGGCTCGAGTAGGGGAGCCGAGGCGGTGACGATGGGTTTGCCAGGATGGGTGTGGGCAGCAGGATTACATAAAAACCTCCCTCCCGGTCGGTTCGTTCTGCTGCCAGTCTCCCTTTTGCTGCTCCCCGAGCGTTATTTCCTTTCGTGAAATCAAAGCTCATTTTCGTTGCATCTCTTGCGTTTGCGCGCTCTGTCGGGTTCGCCCGGGAGTAATGTGGAACCCGCCAAGAAGTGCCGGTGGAGAAATTTGCAGTAAAGCGGGTCCGCGAAAGGTGAAGGACACATACCGCGCGCTGTGTGACGCACGCACCCACCAGCACAACAGGATCTGCTCGAAGCTCAGGATCGAAAAGCACTCTCGAACGACCGCACCATTATTCCATCTGCTTTCAATTATTCAAACAAGCTACTTCATGCATAACGCGAGTGATGAGTGTGTCCCTCTCATACCCCAAGCTAACGCGCACGACACGATAACAACGACATCTGAAAGGGAAGGCCAAAAAAAAGGGAACAGGGATTCTGGACCATTGCCATTCTGGAACAGATGACAGTCAATGATGAAAATTTGACTTGTAACACGTCTAGTTTAGTTCGGTTCATGTCGAATAGGAATAGTAACGTAGCCTGATAAGCGCAAAAGAAGGTCTCCTTCTAGTCTATTCTTGACTGTAGTATCTGCTAATGTTTGTGTAGCAAACGACACAAACATGTTTTAGAATAATACAATGCCTTTCAACAACGTGAATCACGATAGCCAAAAGATAGTTTTATAATAAGAGCTAAAGATGTATTAATCTTGATAATGATTACGTTAAAGCTCAAATCAAGCTGCACACCTATCTGTTTAACAGACGTTTAATAGACAACTTAACATGGTTTTAAATAACTAACATCCCAATCGACCTGACTTTCATAAAAGTATAAAATACGAATACGAAAGACCAATCACTAAAAAGCTATGGAATATTCCAGTTTTTGCTTGGAGCTGTGGAGAACATTGCCCGTTGTTGAATGCTTCCAATCATGCAAGACTTACCGCTAGATACACGAACTAATCAAGCAATTGCTGACAATATGGCTAATTACCTAACCATAATTGACAGCTTCATGATATTGAAACATATTGATATTGGAAAAAAAAGTTCTACCAGCCAAAAGTATCCAGTGTTGAGTTTAATACTCCAACTTTCTTCATGACATCCATACTCCTTCCATTCCGAACACCACCTAAACCAGTCGTGAGCGAATAGCTTTGATTGAATTAACAACGGACTTTCCGGTCGTCCCGCACAGAGAAGACACCAGTGCCAACTTGCCCATAAACTTAAAAGCTTTCAGAAGTCGTGGCTAAAAATAGCTTCCCCATAGATCGCACCACATACCGCCGGGGTCCGGCTGTGTAAGTTTGCTGCAACTGCAGGAATAGCTGCAGCAAGTGCGAAGAAGACGACCGTGCCATTTATTTCTTGTTCAAACATTGATATTCGCCCAACGCCCAATGCCCAATTTTCCGCAGTTCCCCTAGTTGCCGCGGGAATGCACATTAAAAGACCGCAGTACCTCCGCACAGATAGTGCACGTACCCGTTATACATTCCGGCAGAGATGGTAGCAGTCTGTTTCGCTGACGTAAGACGAAGAAACTAAACCCACAAACACACGCACACACGGCCGCGCACATGGTACCATCGACGCGAACTTTACTCGAGGTCATTCGGTATCCTTGAGCGGTGGGGTAACCCTTTTTCTCTGCCGGCTTCCGCCGTTCCTCCGAGAAGGATATGTTTCCGTCCCGCGCCAGAACCCTGCCGGATGGGAGCAGGAGTTGGAAATAGCATTCACCATACCGCAACAACTGTTGCGCTGCCGTCGTCGTCGTCGTCGTCTACTGCATGGGAATCGCCGCAACCAAAGCGCTGACCAACAACGTTCCCTTGGGCCATGACCAGCGCAACAAGGATATACACACGCGAGTGGGTACACAAAGCGCAAGGATACGGTGTGCGGAATGGAGCTGTTCCACGCACAACCTACTCCTCCTCTTGGAAGCGTCCTTCGAGCGGTCCTCCGCGCAGGATCAATGGAAAAAGCATTGACTAAGGTCATGAAGGTTGTTCATAATCGATAAATGACGGCTGCGCGCTTATGTAGCTGGCACACGCTCGGCCCATCTATGTACGTCGCACTCGGAAGGATACGTTTCGTGTCGTGGCTGGCTGTGTGTCTGTCTCTCTCGCTTCCACGATACATAATGGCTCGAGTAGGGGAGCCGAGGCGGTGACGATGGGTTTGCCAGGATGGGTGTGGGCAGCAGGATTACATAAAAACCTCCCTCCCGGTCGGTTCGTTCTGCTGCCAGTCTCCCTTTTGCTGCTCCCCGAGCGTTATTTCCTTTCGTGAAATCAAAGCTCATTTTCGTTGCATCTCTTGCGTTTGCGCGCTCTGTCGGGTTCGCCCGGGAGTAATGTGGAACCCGCCAAGAAGTGCCGGTGGAGAAATTTGCAGTAAAGCGGGTCCGCGAAAGGTGAAGGACACATACCGCGCGCTGTGTGACGCACGCACCCACCAGCACAACAGGATCTGCTCGAAGCTCAGGATCGAAAAGCACTCTCGAACGACCGCACCATTATTCCATCTGCTTTCAATTATTCAAACAAGCTACTTCATGCATAACGCGAGTGATGAGTGTGTCCCTCTCATACCCCAAGCTAACGCGCACGACACGATAACAACGACATCTGAAAGGGAAGGCCAAAAAAAAAGAACGTCCCATCAGCAAATGACTGATAAAAAAATGCACCCCCGCTACAATGTGTATGAGAGCGGTAAATGGTGTAGATGATTCGAAGCGGGCCGGCAACGGAGAGAAAACAATGAAACTGAAAGGAAAATACCATGACCAAACCCAAGCCCGTTTGCGTTATCAATAGCCACAGCCACCGAAGCGCGGCCGAAAGGGGCTGCTGTGTGTGTCTATCAGCCGTGTATGCCTCATCCTAACGCAGGGTTTTGGCGAGCGATTCGTTTGTTTTGCCCGCTCGCCCGCGCCCGAATGCCACCGTTTCGATCCGTTTGGTTCGGTGCGGTTTCACTTTTACCGTCCACTTCCTTTCACTTGCCCATCCTCGTCGAGATTGGATGTTCCTCTTGTGCTTGTTCAATTATCATTATTGTTAAACATAAATATAAAAGCATATAGTTTAGTTACATTATTAATTTTAATCATATACCATCAAGTATTAACTATGTTTTCATAAGAACGTCTGTGTTTTTGTCGATGTTTGTGCACTCTATGTGCCAATTTTCTCGTTTATTCCTGTTTGTTTGTATTAAACACTCAAATAACGCAAAACATTGGTTTTGTTCATTTATGATACCTTTTCGATTGGTTCAAATTGTTCTTCATTTTACATACACTTGGTTTCCTGTGGATTGTTCTGTAAGTTTCAGCAACATAGAAACTATGTTTTCATAATAAGTAGTATTTTTTTTCAATGTTTGTACATATATTTGCTTGCGCGTTAATTTATTCATGCTTGTTTGTTTATTTTCTTCATTTGCTATATTTTTCTTTTCGTTTCATTTTTTCTCCATTCAAATACACCTTCTTTATTTGTATACATTTTATACATTTTCATACAATTGTTGTGTAAGCTTCTATATAACTATAGAAGATGCTGTAAAATATTGAATTATAAAATATGATTTTTAAAAGTATTTTTTCAATTGGCGTGTTGTACAAATAAAATACGATCGGTGAGAATAACTAGTATGAAAAATAAAAACATTAATGGGGAAATACAAACAAATTAGTTACTTTCAATTTAATTATGAAAATAATTTATTTAAATATCTCATTTGAACAATTTAACAAAAATGTACTGTTTCTTATTAAAATACACACAAATAAGAATATGCTGGAATTCTTTTTCCATAGATATATTCAAAATTATGTCCTCACTGTCACAGTATTCCAGTGGTGGATGTCTTATTTAGGTTTTTTTTATATCTGTGTCCAATCATAAAACCTTGCTAGGCGCATCATGTAATGTGTTTTATCGCAATTACACATTTAAGAAAGCATGTTGCACATGTTCGTTTTTGTTGTTATTTCGTCTGAATCTCAAACATCTGCACCACTTTTAATACATGCGGCAAAAGGTGGGCACAACTAACACAAAACATTTGATGTCGTGCAAATATAATCAAACCGTACAAGAACAAGGAGCAAGCGGAGCGGAAGCGTAATAAATAAATAACTTATAAACGCAGCACAACAATGCATCTGGTCGGCTAACGTCTCTGTTGAGCAGAAACATTGTTACGGCGCAAATGCGCCTCCCTACGGAGAAGCAAACAAAAATTGTGCCGTCAAATGCACTTTACAGCATTGCGCATGCATTGCACCTTCCCGGCGGTATCTCGCGAGGGGACGAACAAGCGGCTCAAAAGCAAAACACCGAGAGTTCCAGCAAATGGCAGCAGGTGGTGTCTACAGCTCCGTCTAATGTTCTTTGTGCTCTGTGTTCTAACTACACCGTGTTTCTATCGTTTTTTCTCCTGTGTGTCCATCCGAATGTGGATGAAATTTTTGATGATAAAAATAATGAGCATGTAATCGAGGCGAGGAGCAAAGAGAAGTGATAATAAATAAGTGCCAGCTTGATGTTTTTTTTTGCTCTCCGTATCTTCTAGCTCTACAACAAGCTGCACAAACGAGACAAACGTTGGCGCAACATTATTACTTTTAATTCTTTGTTTTTTCAACCCTTATACATTGTCTTTCGAGGCATTCTAATGGTTTGTGTTCACCTTTTCAGTTGAAGTTGCAATGCATTGCATCTTTTTTCTTCTTTTTTGAAGATCTGTTTTGTGTTCCATGTTCTGGTCGCAATTGCAGTCCACCTTGCGTCAGCCCTTCCGGAAGGAATGGGAATCACAGTAGGTGGGGATAATTTAGAAACAAAGTACAATCCTCCTCTAAGCGAACGGGCCGCGCATCTGCGTCCGACCGGAAGCGATCCCGATTGCAGAGAGCTGATTGCTCTTCTAATGCAACGAAAGAGAGAAGGGAGGAGCGTTTTATGTGCGCGTACCAGTTGCCGGCTGCGAGCAATTGCCGCAGCTGAGCGACAGAGCGACTTGTCTGCTTTTGGACGCAGCTGCTTAATGAATGCAATGTATCGATTATTATTTTCTACCGCGCATGTTTCTCATTTCGAATAAGAAACGGTAGAAAGAGTGGAGAATATCAGCTGCTTTTTATTATAAATAAACAGTAAGTGAGGCAGATCATACACCTCAATTTCGATCGTAAATGTCGTGCGTTAATAAGTAATTTTATCATTTGCATATATCATTATCGTCATAAATTGTTCGCTACCATTTCATAACCATAATGAAATACAACAATCCACCGTCGCGTGTTGATTTGCGGTTGAGTTTTGTTTGCTTCTGTCCAAGATTCCTCTTCCACTGGAAGAGGCTTCCAGAGAGCCTCAAACTACCTCACCACTAATCGATCTGTGAGGCTCCATCGCGCCAAGCAATGCACAAACCACTTCTACCTCATGAAGCGCTACGATTAGAGTAGGTGATTTGCGTTTGCGGTTAAAAATGCGCTAATGCAAAACAGCATTTAGCCCCCTGTGCCCTGTGTTGCATATGCAGCGACAAGTGACTCATTTACTTTCACTTCGCGCACGTTCTCAAACCGACCCACCAGGGCAAATAGTGATGCGTTTGTCTCCCATATTAGCCGGTACACCGTCCATTACCTGGCTGTTAACGATGCCCAACCGAACCACAAAGGCTATTAGGCTCTCGCAGCAAACTGTGTACACCCGAACCCGAACGAAAGTGGACATAATAAAGGAGCCGAGAGAAAATAAAAGCATGTGCCAAGAAGTGGATGGTTTCGTTACTGCGTCTAATGCATATTTATGACGGTACGATGCGCTAACTGTCCCGTTTAGGTCCTCCCGTCCGTGGTCCGTGATGCACCCGGAGTGGGTGGCCTTGTCTGCGGCACAGCACAGCACACTCCCCCTGTTCACCTTCCGTGCGGGGGTGTTAGTTTTGCATACATCTCCATCGGGCGTCCGGCGCATCCCGCCGCTCTGACCATCTCGTCCGTCACCTTGAGCGGGGTAGGAGACACACTGGTGGTGCTGTTGCATCTGTCGGTGCACTATCGGTGCACTTACGTCGGGGATGGGCGGTCCGCAAACGCAGCCACAACTGACGTGCCATTTCCAGCACGGAGGGTGGCAACGGTTGGGTTTGGGTTTGGGTGGCAGCTGCGAAACGCGCGACAAGATTTTATGCAAAGCACGTATGTGTTCGTACCGGCGGTGCGAACCCCACCGAGCACGGTGGGGCAGTATGTTTTAATTTATTTATTCAATTTTCCGTCCTCTCGAACAGGGTACGGGATGCGACATTGCACGGTTGGGTTAAGGGTTTCTCAGCTAGGGATTAGTTGATAAGAAAATTTGATGTACGATATTTTTCAATTTAAGGTATGCTTTGGGCTGCCTTAATCTCCTGAATGTGTGTCAATTTGTGGAGATATTAATAAAAGGATTTATTATATACATGCTTTACCTTTTTTCACATTTTAAACATTTGTAAGATTCCTTCACTGTGTTAGATAGTTCATTTAATTAGGTTTCCTCATGTTTTTTTACTTATTTTTCTTATGTTTCTTATTAGTGGTATAAATGGCGGAAAGAAAGGGACAGTTAATAAACGTATTAAAGTAAGGGAGAACATTCGAATCGTGTTTTGAAACTGAACAATACTTTTTATTAGATTGGTGATTCACTCCTGATTCATTATTTATTTGTGTTATTCAAATTTTCTTTGATATTAGAGCACCATATATGATTTATGAGTTGATTATAAAAGGTTTGATCTGAAATTTGCCATATTTCTTTACTTTACTTACCTTTATATGATTGATTTATGTATTTTTAATCAAATCTCGTAATGATTCTATTGGGGTACATCTTGATTGATGCATTGAAAACAAGAGATAATGCTTGTTGCAGCATTGTCTTCTCTTTATGGAACATATGCATTGAAGAACTTGAAACATAAAATGATTTCTCACTAAGAAATATTTTCGATTCTGGATGAACTATACCTCCACAAGGAGTTACTGTCAGTGAAGCATGTTCGAATTCCAACACGCCACCGTCCATCAACAACTTCACTTTCGGGAGAACATGGGCAAAGTTCAGTATCCCAATTAACGTTCGCCAATTCCCTGAGGATTCCCGTTTTCCCGACCAGCATACAACGCCGAAACATAACGCCGGCCTACTAAAGAGCAGGCCAATTAGTATGAAAACAGTGAAAACCTCTCTCTTGCTCTTTTGGTGCCTACATAACACCCGTGCAGCATAAATCAACCCCCTCCACGAACCACTCCGAGCAAAGCATGATGTCATCATTGGGCAGGCGCTTCTCTAATACCCGTTTCGTTCGTTTCTTCCATCCGCAGGTTTCGATGCGGCCCTGGTCGGTCACATGGGTCCGCTGTCGCCGCCCGATCTGAAGCCCGACCTGAAGCCGGATATATCGCTGCTGAACGGAAGTGGCGGCGGGCCGTTCTCGCCCGGCAATAACTGCGGCGGCCCCGGCAGCCCCGGCAGCGGCGGATTCAGCTCCGTCGTGCTGCAGCAACAGAATGCGCTCGTCGTTGGCGGCGGGCTCGGCAACGGTACCGGCCAGCAGAACCTGCTGGTGGGAGGTGGTGGCGGCGGAGGCTCACAGCAGCAGCAGCAGCAGCAGCAAGGAAGCAACGGTGGAGGCAGCGGACCCAACACGCCCTCCAACATCACCCAGCAGTACCCGCCCAACCATCCGCTCAGCGGGTCGAAGCATCTCTGCTCGATCTGTGGCGATCGGGCCAGCGGAAAGCACTACGGTGTTTATAGGTGGGTGTTTGTTTTGGCAGTGAGAAGACCCATTTAGAGACTAGCACCATCATGACCGGTTGAATCTGATCGTTCTCTTTTATTGCGTGGATTTAGTGTTGACGAGTTTATAGGAGTAATGTTTTTTATTTGAAGTATCGGATTTAAGAAAGCACCGACTTAGGGTTTTTTCGATTTTATTCACACTTTCTATTAAGGTGTGCTGCTCTTAAACATACTGCGAAATATGTTTCAAACAATCTTGAACAGAGAGATAAAGCTTATAAACACATTTTGGTTTTGATTATACCTTTTTTATTGTCAAAAAGAGCCTTTTCTAAAGTGAAGCAAATACTCAAAACTGGCCAAGTCAGTAATTCCAAATGTTGTTAGAAATTAAATCAAAAGCCTGCGAGTGCTATCTCAAACACATTGTAGAAAATCCCATCGATTTTTGCATGTTATCGCATTAGAAACCCGTCAAGCAGTTTGCCCTCTGTCCCACCACGATCGCCGGCTTCGATTGAACGTTTCGTTGAACGTTGCCCCGAGCCACAACCAGCGCGAGAGAAGAAAAGCAGTCAGCAAGCAGGCAGGCAGAGACCAGACCTGCGGCGCGCTCTAGCTTAACGCAAAAATTATTCATCTGACCTCGACATTTGCTTCCTTTCGACGCCGAACGGTGGCGGCCGGCACGCGAAACACGGACGGACGGGAGACGGGATCGCATTGGTTGTTTGTTGCATGCGGTCCTCCGCATCACCCCGCGGATGCACTTTTTCCATTAGATAATTAATATGCCACCCGCGGGACCGGAGTCGATGACGATGCGACCGCGGCGATGACGACGCCACGCCGCACGCTGTGACATTTAAACCAGAGACGAACGCGCAAAAGTGAAAGAGAGAGAGAGAGACGAACACCGTGCGGGCTTCCTTCGGGGTCTAACTTCTCGCACTTCTCACTCGCCGAGAGGGAGAAGGGTACCTCATTAATATATTTCCCATTTGCATGTTGTGCATGCAACGCCGCTGCTTAGAACACGGCACGACGCTGTGTCCATCGCGTCTAAGCAGCCTTTGGCTGGCCTGTCTCCGTCCGCCACGAAACGATCTTCCTCTGTAAATAGCAGGACCCGTACCGGATGCCGCCTCGAATGGCCGTTTCATCTCGTGACATGGTGTGCGATATTGCATGTGCCCACAAACCCCAACCTGCACCTCCTCAGCTGGGTGCATCGCCACCCAGCGCTTCTCTGTCTTCATGCTTCGGCGTGAGAAGCAGGCACATCAATGAAAGCGAGTGAGCAATTAATAATAGGGTAACTGCTGTCCACCACGACAAATGATCGCTGCTGGGGGCGTTTTCCGCTGCGGTCTGGGGAAGTGGAAGTGCAGTGTATATTTTTAGTCACAGACAGACGGCACAAAGAAGAGGGTCACTCAAATAACCCGATGTCAATGGGTCGGAACGCGCTGTAGTATCACTGCAACCATTAATCATCGGTTCGAGATTGCAATTGTTCTGAAACGTTACTTGTTTCTCTCCTTTGAAGATAGAATCCTTTGATTTGGCAATAGTAATACAACATGTTTTTGGGAGAGGCCCCCCTTTCTGATACAGCCTGATTACTATTTACATCCCAAGAGTTCAATTGCTAAGCGTTCCTAGAGTTAAATTGCTTAAAATCGTCCCTCAAACTCCTTGGAAGTATATTCACAGTAAAAAAAATAATACAAACCTCAGACGAATTAAAATGAGCAGACTTGGTCCTGTTAGGAACAGATCCTATGCCCCAAAGGATATTATTCTATTCGTGTAAAAAGCATATTCAAAGACATTCATTCCTGGCTGGGCTTATTATTCACGACAGAGAAGATAGGATTAAAATCGCGAACCATACCTTTGGACGAAATACCACATGCTCGTCACGATTCCATTCTAACCACCACCTGTCTGCTCTGCGCTCGTTCCAGCTGCGAAGGGTGCAAAGGATTCTTCAAGCGAACGGTACGGAAGGACCTGTCGTACGCGTGCCGGGAGGACAAAAACTGTACGATAGACAAACGCCAAAGAAATCGCTGCCAGTACTGCCGGTACCAGAAATGTTTGGCCTGCGGCATGAAGCGGGAAGCGGTCCAGGAGGAGCGGCAGCGCAGCTCCAAGTTTTCGATGAAGGTACGCACGACCGCGACGCCCCCTGTATGTTACACCCTTTTTTTATTGTGCTGTTTTATGTTGGGAATGTGCTTGAAATGACGCTATGTTTCTCTCTCACACACACACACAATTGCCGTGCATGCAGTCCGAAGAAATCAACTCGACCAGCTCGGTGCGGGACGTTGTGGTCGATCGGTTCCTCGAGGCGGAGCAGCTGGGCGAGCAGAAGAGTGGCGACAACGCCATCCCGTACCTGCGTGTCGGCCAGAACTCAATGATTCCAACAGAGTACAAGGTATGGGAGGGAAGCCTCCCCAAACCGATGCCACTAGTCATGCATCTAATGTCTCTTCTCATTCTTTTAACAGGGCGCCGTATCGCATTTATGTCAGATGGTGAACAAACAGATCTACCAGCTGATCGAGTTCGCTCGGAGGCTGCCAAACTTTTCGAATCTTCCGCGCGAGGACCAGGTGACGTTGCTGCGCAGTGGCTGGAACGAGATGCTGATCGCTTCCGTCGCCTGGCGGAGTATGGAGGTAGGTCGACGGGAAGCGCAATCCAATCCATTTTGCTAACGTGATGTTTTCTTCCCCGATCACAACAGTACATCGAAACGGAACGACAACCGGACGGCAGGAACGATGGGCGCGTGACGATCCGGCAGCCACAGCTGATGTGTCTGGGACCAAACTTTACCCTGCACCGGAACAGCGCCCAGCAGGCTGGGGTGGACTCGCTGTTCGATCGCATCCTGTGCGAGCTGGCGATCAAAATGAAAAGACTGGACGTGAACCGCGCCGAGCTCGGCATCCTCAAGGCGATCATACTGTTCAACTCTGGTACGTTTCTTCCCAAACGAAGACACGCTCAACACGCTAACGCCGCTTCGTTCGCTTCCTGTTTTCAGATATCCGAGGCCTCAAATGTCGGAAAGAGATCGATCAGATGCGCGAGAAAATTTACGCCTGTCTGGACGAGTACTGCAAAACGCAGCACCCGACCGAGGACGGGCGGTTTGCGCAGCTGCTGCTGCGGTTGCCCGCCCTACGCTCGATCAGCCTCAAGTGTATCGATCACCTGAACTTCCTGCGGCTGCTCGGTGACAAACAGCTGGACAATTTCATCATCGAGATGCTCGACACGCCGTTGTAGGCGGGACTGTCGTCCGATCCCGGCCACGATCGACAACGTGAGGTGGCGGACGCAGCAACAGCAGCAG
>KZ067410.1:47141-66165 GCA_002091845.1 Anopheles cracens | reverse complement strand
TTGGTCACTTGGTGGCTAACAGGGCTTGGTAGGATTTGGACAGGTTCTTCCTTCGCGGTCTTCGAAGTCTTCCTTTGATTCAACATAGGTGAAGTTTTTTCCTCAACTTTTCAACATTTTTCCTGTTCGCCGTTTAGTTCGCGGACATTTACAATTTGGAAATTTGATTTTTATTATGCTTGTCTCGCAGTTCAACAAGAACTGATGGGCCCTCATCGATTGAGTTGAATATTTACTCTCTAGAACTCAATAGAAATAGAGTTTTATTTGCATCCTACAACCAATTTGTTTGCCAACTCCTTTTCAAATACTGTTCCATTTGCCTGGAATTGCTTTCATGTTTGTTCGCGTTTGCCAAAATGTACGGTTTCATTTCCCTTCTAATGGCGCATGCCTTTCCGTGCAATTTTAAACGTTTGGGTCATTTTCTCTTCCGGCCGCCAGCCTCCCAAAGCTCGATCGTAGCCAAATCGTGCACCAGCAGTGACTCGAACCAACTAGTGATGCCCCTCTCGATCGGCATACGACCTGGAGGAGCTGTACGCAAAGGTGACCGTTGGAGGAATCCATTGCCGAACGGAGAATAATTACAGCCTCCCGTGTTCCCATCTTAGGTGAACTTCAGCAAGAAGCGACGCAACCGGATGCGCAACGATGAGGCCGCCATCATTGCGCTGTGCCGTTCGCGATCGCAAAATCTGGCCGCCCTGCCACTTGCCACCGATCAGGACGCGGTCGTAGTGTACGACGAACGGACGGCCCTCTAGACCCTTCGGCCCGCGACGGAGTACGACATCAACAGTGCATCCAGCGTCGTCGTCTTCATGGAGGGCCTTCGTGGCGTCGAAACGCAAGCATCCGAAGTAGTTTAATTCGATCCGTAACATGCGTAGTTAAATTCATTTCATATCGCTCGTAGTGTGTCGCTCGGTGCCCTGTGCCGAAGTAGAGACGTTGTTAGCTTGCAAATTTACATCAACCACTGCGTGCCATTTTAATCGATTAGTATTGAAAACGCGAAAGCGATAGCTTTGGTGGCGGACAAGAACGCTCAATTGTCAATGAAATTAGTCGGATCGTTTAGCATGAAGCGTAGAGAGGATTGGTTTGGTGCTCTTTTCATCTCTGACCGGGACCGCGTAGCTGCTCAGGAAAGCGATCTCCATTTCCGAGCAAACATTCCTTCTAGAACGCTTCCGTTTCGTTTTTTTTTATCCGGTGTAAGAATCGCTATCTGTTCATTCGCATTTCGTAGCCATCATTAGCCATGCGCACGCTGGACTTCGTTTTGTGGCGTGGCTGACGGGTGTAAATGTAGAAGAATGTTGAATGTTGCGTGCGAAAATTTATCTAGTATTAAACTGTAAACAAAAAAAAACAACCCCAACCCCACAAAAGATGTAAATGTGTTTAAGACAAGACTGATAAACGAAACAAGAAAAAAAAGGAAATCATAACTCCCGCAGATACTTAGTGCTATCCAGATACCGGACGGCTAATCGGACGTACGGTGGCATCTGCACCGCTAGGAAGATCCGCACCGCACCGATCTGGCTGTATCAATCGCATCTGAAACCCGATTCTAAACCCTATCAACCCTTTTATCTACCTACATTGATGGCTACACTGAAGCAGTATAAGCGTCGATACGATCGTTGAGTATTTTAGCACGACGTCCGCCTCACAAACGTCACACACACGTTCGCCGTAGGACGAGAAGCTAGTCAAATGTTTACTCGAGCGCTTTCAGTTTCTGTGCCGAACGATCGACAGCGCGCACGTGTTTGGTGTGAAACGAAACGTTAGAGTCTCTTCTTGCCGGATTAAGCGCATCGCATTCGCGTCGTAGAATTAAGAGGCGACAACAAAAACAAACTCGTTTAGAAATCGTTACATGAAAAAAAATCCCCGTATCTCGTGTATCTCGTGCAGGTGGCGAGGGTCCAAGCTAGCAACTTTGGTGGATCAGCGCAGGTCGAAAAGGATTGAGCGTAATTGTAGTTTCTAATAGTGTATGGAAGCCGGGGCCCACGTTGCGTGAGCCCTAACGAACCCAAACAATGGAATGGAGCAGGAAATGGAATAGAGAAATTTGTATGAAGTGATGGCGCGAACATAGTTGGAAGGTATAAAGTGAATTGATGAATTTAAATCGACCCATACGATGGTACGCGATGGTTTGAGGAATCACTCTGGATGTCCGAAATTGGTGGATGTGGAATGTGTTAATCTCGTCCTCTCGGGACCTGCACTAGGGAAGTTGCAAGATTCACTTCACTTCCTATCGTATTCGGTAAGTATAGTAACGCCACTTGTATCTTTTCAGGACCGATGCGATAACTAACGCCACAAAGTATGCAATCCGCTAGACAAATTGAGGCATAACAGCTGAACATTCATTCTTATACAATTTTTAAAAATAAATTTGTATTTGAAAATTTAAAAAAAGATAAATGCTCTTATACCATTCACTCTTATACATTTGTCAATCAAAACCATTTATAAATAAAAGGATGAACAAATGTTTAGGAAAAAAACCGTTGAAAAATATTTTAAAATTGTTGCGTGCTAAGTAGCCCTGTTCGCTTATGCCTATCGTGCAAGCAGCCCTGCCTATCCAGTTTGACGTGTGAAACTGTTAAGTGGGCTTTACACGTCTGTATAACATCCTGAGAACGATGCGATTTTTTTTACGGGAAGGAAAACATTTTGTTCGGAAACGAAATAAAACACGCTTTTTGTTCCTGATGTAAAATAGAACGGTGGATAGGAACTTTGTGTGTGTTTGAATCATCCGTGCAAACACGTCTAGTGCAGGATGGTATTTTACTTCACCAGCAATGTCGTTCAGCCACCGGTGACCCTGTTCATGGGTCTGGACAAGTACGAAAGTAAGTGCCGGGCCGGGTCGGTCGGTGAGCCAGCGTATCACGCAACTCCAACCCATTTTCCCCTGTTTCCGTACGTAGATGAGGACCTTATCAAATGGGGTTGGCCGGAGGATGTGTGGTTCCACGTCGATAAGGTGTCGTCGGCGCACGTGTACCTGCGGCTCGAGACGGGCCAAACGCTCGACGACATCCCGTCGACCGTGCTGGAGGACGCGTGCCAGCTGGTGAAGGCGAACAGCATCAACGGCAACAAGATGAACAACGTGGACATCGTGTACACGATGTGGGACAATCTCAAGAAAACGCCCGCCATGGAGGTCGGCCAGGTGTCGTTCCACCGCGACAAGGAGGTGCGCAAGTTCCGGGTGGAGAAGCGCAGCAATGAGATCGTGAACCGGCTGAACAAAACGAAACGCGAAGAAACGGTCGACTTCCGGACGGAGCGGGAGAAGCGGGACGCACTCGAGCGGGCCGACAAGAAGCGCGTGGTGCGCGAACAGCGCGAGCAGGAAAAGGAAGACGAGAAGCGCCGGCAAGAGGAGGCCGAACTGCGCAGCTACAACTCGTTGATGAAACCCGAGAACATGACCAGCAACTACGACGCCGGCAACGATTCGGATGAGTTTATGTAGGCATCATGCTGTGTTCGAAAGGATTGTGGAATAAATTATTGATTGTTTTATTTCTGCGTACAGCAAGGGTGGCGCGCCGTCGCGCCATCCCCGTACACATTCGAAAAGGAAACAAAAATCCGTGTTACGGTTCGAAATCACACCGAGGGAATAGACTAAATCGTGTTGTCGGGATCAATTTTGGTACAGTCAAAAGGACTTTGCGGTCAGAAATCTACAACGTTATGTTCACAGCAGCAAGGGCATCGCGTATCCACTGCGGAATGCTATCGTCCGGGAACCGAACGGCCATGTACGACTTCACAAACTCCGGGAACCGGTCCTCCTTGATGGCGTCGCGCATGTCACCCATCAGCCTCAGCTGGAAGGCCACGTTATGTACGCTCACGATGCTACATGCGACCGGTTCGACCGTCACGATATGATGCAGATAGGCCCTGGTATAAGTACGACACGTCGTACACCCGCAATCCTCCTCGATCGGTCGCATGTCCTGCGCGAACGTACGCTGCTTCAGGTTGATCTGGCCGGCACGCGTCAACGCACACCCGAACCGGGCCGTTCGCGTGGGAAACACGCAATCGAACATATCCACACCGAGCGCCACACACACGACCAGATCGGCCGCAAACCCGACCCCCATCAGGTAGCGCGGCTTGTCCTCCGGCAGTAGATCCGTGCACAGATGCACGGTGCGCCAGAAGTCGTCCTTACTCTCGCCTCCGCTCAGTCCGCCCACGGCAAATCCGCGCGTATTACGCTTGGTCAGCTCATCCGCGCACACCCGTCGCAGGTCCGGCTGCAGGCCGCCCTGCACGATGGGGAAAATGCTCTGCTCGTCGTCCCGCCCGTGGGCTGCGATGCTCCGGTCCAGCCAGCGGATCGTCCGGTGCATCGCCTCCTCCACGCGCGGTCCCGTCGTGGTCGTTTTCACCACATCGTCCAGCTGCATCATAATGTCCGCCCCGATCGCGTTCTGAATCTCCATGCTGCGTTCCGGTGTCAGCATACACTCGCTACCGTCGTACGGACTCTGGAACCGTACGCCCTGCTCGGTGATTTCGGCCAGCTGCAACAGCGACACCATCTGGAAGCCACCGGAATCGGTCAGCAGTGCTCGCGGCCAACCCATGAACTGGTGCAAACCGCCCGCCTTTTCCAGCACGTCCGTCCCGGGGCGCATCCCCAGGTGGTAGGTGTTGCCGAGCATTATGCGGCAGTCCAGCTCGAGCAGCTGCTCTGGCAGTATGCCCTTCAGCGTGCCCTGCGTTCCGACCGGCATGAAGACCGGCGTGTCGACGTCCGCATGACGTACGCTCATTACACCGACCCGCGCTTTCGTCACACTGCACTTTGCCGCCACGCGGTACACCAGGGGCGCCGACGGCCGCCGGTGGGATGCGTCGTCCGGGGGCGTCACCGTTCCGTTGGGTATTTCCGGCTCCATGGCGGAGGCTTTTTTGCGGATGTGAAGCAGCCTGACGGGCAGCTGCGCACGCGGGGTGAGCAGGGTTTTTATTGCGCGCAACGTAAACATACAATCGAACCGGCAATTTGGAAAGCACCATGGTATGGCGCGCGGACAAATACGCTGTGGCTTTTTTGACATTGCATGAAATGGAATTTTGCAAAATTTATCGTTGTCATTGCTTCAGAAAAAAACGCTTGTTTTCACAATTTGTGACGAGCACGTAGACACAACACCTTTGACAAGCCCTCAACAAGTTTTATTTCAAACAGAAAAGGTTAATATATTTTTATTTTTCTTTTTGATTAGTTTTATATGCCACTGTGCAGCAGCTGTCAAAAGTTTGAATCGTTTGTTGTTTTCAAAGTTGTGAAATAAGCGCAATTTGAATGAAAACGGTTGAATCTATCCAAAAACGCAGCAAAACAAACTCAAACGGCTGCTAATCACCGTATATAGGGACCGCACAGCTATGTGTCATGCAGAAAACATTGGATGTATCAGCTAGGCGCATGCATCAACGGATCCCAGAATGTTTTCAAAATACAATATAGACAAGCACTTGCATCAGCAAATAATGCTGCCTTCCATTTCCACCCGATCCGTAATTCGAATTTCCGGAACACCCGCAGAAACCGCGTCATCTACAATTACCACGGTCCACTGTGGCCATGAGTCATAAACGGCGGCTTGGCAGATGCGAATGTAAACAATCAACGGCCGCGTGCGTTGTCCGCATCGTTGCTCGTGAGAGCGAAAAAGAGCGTGACACACGGGAGAGCAGCACAGGTGACGTAAGCAATCACGCCATGTTTCCACGCCGCTGATTGGTCGAGACGTACCGTGCGCTCCCGTGCACTGCTGCACATGCGAAGGCAGGACGGCAGATCGGCCGTCGGAAAGAGATGGAGAGATCACGCGAGCAGCGTAAAGACACACGTGTACGCGGCTTGCGTTGGTACACGCGCGCTCTCGCCACCGCGCATTGTTCGCACACAACCGATAAATGATTGACAGTTTTGAAGAAAGAAAGATCCCACCGACCGACGACGTCCACGCGGTGAGGAAATTCCGTTTTTGGACTCCAGTTCTGCTGGGATGTTTCGCGGAATTCGCAAGTGACACAGACGTACAGAGCCGGAATTCAGTCGACTGTCTGCCAACAAGAAACGATTGGATATTCTCGCTGGTGTTTCGAACGGGGCACTAGCGTTCGCTCCCTTCGGAGAAAAAGAGAAACACCTTATCTCGCGCACTCTCTTTCTAGCCCTCTCCGTTACCGGGAACATCTCCCGAACACATGCTCTCTCTCTCGCTTCTTTGCTCGCTCTCTCGCTGCTCGCAACACAGCAGGCCAGCACAATCCGCGCGTTACTATTGTTTCATCTCAACGGCCGTCCCGCATTGCATCGCATCCAACTCACCCAAACGGCAGCAGTGCGTCTCCCGATAAACGGATAAACCGGACCGTATGTGCGTGACGTTCCCGAAGTGACCGCGTGCGGAACGATCCAACCTAGCAGAAGAATTTATCAACCCTCCACCGAAGGCGAAACACAAAAAACAACAGACGGAGGATTATCGAAGGTTTGTGGGAGTGTGTGTGTGTGAGTGTGTTGATGCTGAAGCGAAGAAGAAGTGGGCATCGGTTTCGCCGTGTAGAAAGCAGGCATTTTTTTTCCCTGAATCAAGTAGTGTATCTCCGTACGTGTGTGGTTCGTGATTCGCGTGTTTCGCGCAAAGAAAACGGTGAATTGAATGTGTATGTGTGTGTGTTTCAGGCCGTGAAAGGGGTTTCCTGCAACCACTTCGTTTCCGGCCGGACCGAAATCGAAGCAATCGGAATAGCACTTCGCTCCGGACTGGGAAAGAAAGCAGGGATAGGCGAATAGGCGGTGGTCTCTCGCTGTGTTTGCCTGCTTCTCCGGGTGGAGTACGAACGAAACAGGGCAAGAAGGAAGCACCGGGGGGTGGCGGCACGCAGGCCAACAGACGAGAAAACATTTCTTCGTCGTCATCACCATCGCCGTCCGAGTCGTAGGCATACGTCCGCGCGCGCGAATGTTGGGTTCGGTAGCGCCGCCAGGACATCGTACGATGCCGAGAACCGCACGGCGCAGGATCGGACCGCGCGCCGCGAACAAAAACATCGCGCCATGCTGCTCTTCGGCGAGCCTGTGTGTGTGCGCGCGCGATTCGATGATGTGTTTCAATGTGTGTGTGTGCGTGTGTGGGACGTTTAAAAAAGCAAGTAGAAAGTGAGGGAAATTCCTTCTTGCCTACTTCGATGCGCCTTCTCGTTTCGCAACTGGCCGAACAAAACAACAACAACAGCACGGTGCAGTTTTGACAGCTCTCCCGATAGGCTGTCTGTGTTGGTGTGCCACATCTCGCGACATTCGCCGCATAGCCGCTCGATCAAGAAATGTGTTGTTTTTCTGTTTGCTCTCTTTCGTATGCTGCTGTAACACCGGCCCGATCAGTGGGCGGAATGATGCGTTGTGTGTGGCAGTGGTGAGGTGTTGGTAGTGTGGCTGCAGTGAAAAACATACGCTATTTTGCCGAACGATTGACTGTGTGTGCACGCCGGGAACACAGGTCGGTGGGGCGATACGGCTTCTCCGGAAGGAGGTCAGCCAGAGGCCGGTCGGTCGTCGTCTGGTGTGCGGTTGGTGTGATGGGCGACCTCATTTGCTTCCCGTTTCCCATCGAGAAAATGCGGTAACCGCGCGGGAATGGGTCATAGTCGTGTCTTATCACGCACCGGTATTTGCTTTCGCCGAGCAGACGATCTGATCACTGACAGTGCTGGAAGCGACAAGCCTCGAATGGATAAACCAGTGTCGGTGGTTTAGTCGTGATGGATTTGTTGCAAATACGCCCACCGAAAAAGGTCTAAGGTCGTCCATGCTCCAAATTATTGTTGCGAAACCAATATTTTCCATCTTTTATTGTAACCCTATTTCTATTTCATGTTTCTATTTTTTGAAAATCCTGTTGGAGGTTCATGAAACAAACTGGTTTCATCAGTTCGTTCTTAAAATAATTGTATTTTTAAACGAATTTCGAAAAGATGATTTGTCTCAAAACACTATTTTACTGATACTGATACTGATTCTATCTAATACATAACGTAGCTTACGAACTGTACTTAGTTGAGGACATAAAAACAACTTGATTTATCTACTGGTAATCCAGGCATTTTCCAAAAAACACAGAATTCTCCCGATTTGGCACGGACAATGGTCCGGACACACAGGCTGAAGCGATCGGAAGGACACTTGTGTTTGTCGTCCTGCCCCTCTTCGTTCAAGGTAATTTGCAAAGTTCGGATTCACCGTGACATAAAAATATCGATTGAATCGCAGCATGGTAGAGCAGTAGGGAAGCCTTGAATTGAAGCCCGTTGCCGGAAGCTTTTGTGGAAAAATAAAATAGCTTCGCTTCCTTTATACAGACAGTATTCTATACATTTCTGTAGTATTTTTCGTTTCGTTACACTGCCACTTTACACTGGCACGATATTATTAGCATCACGCTAATGGTGACGTTAATTGTATCTGCACCGCGCGTTCGATGGAACCTGTGTGTCAGGCAAAGCCTACTATGCGAATAAAGAAAGAAAAAAAACGCAACCTACGAAAAAAGAAACCCTTGCTGTTTGTAGCACCGTATTGGCTTCACTGTTGGCTTTGGTTAGTTTGTGTGTTTTCTTTTGCCCACTATGGCCATATTTTTAGCAATGTTTTTGTTATGCCATTTGGAGATAGACACAGCCAAGGAGTCTACCATTATTGCAGCCTGGATCTGGTGAAACATTGCGGAGCTAGACTGGCACTGGTTAATGTTATGTTTCCCCTAGTCGCTTCTCCACTCCACTGAAAATACAGAATCGTCGCAAAACCGATCGATTTCTGAAGCGGAACTGCGGACCACTGTGCACGGTGGTGTAACCTTGGCTGGTGCGAACCAACTTGGAGGACGGTATGTTGCTTATTTATTTACCTCCATGTTGGGCCGCTTGATTCGCAACCGTTGCATCTTTAATGCAATTTATTACGCTTTTATTAGTGTGAACCCACAAAAGGACGAAGGAGAACGCTTTGAACGGGGCGCAAAGATCACCTCACGCATTCACCGAGAAGACGACAAGTTTGAACGAAAACCAGTTTTTCACTTTCCGCTTTTAAGCCATGAGCCGACACAGAGATGGGGAGAGATACCTGGCGGTACCATTTTTCCGGTCCTGGGCCAACCGAACGAGCTGTGGGAGAGGTTATGGTACGCGCGATTCACCGCGTACGGGCGTCTCGAAGGACTTAATTTATCATTTGTTTCGCTGCTCGATTTTACTCCCCCGTGCTGCCTGCGGTGCTCCATTTCTAATTTGGGCCCATACTTCCATTTTGTGCTACGCACTCCGTCCTCAGCTTGGCTAGATTTAGACATAGCGCTGCATACTTTGCTTGCAGCCAGCGTGTGCCGGAGTCGTCGTTGTCAGGAACGACAACGATGCCTACTGCTTGTGATGGTTTGTGTCCATTTACGCTGACAATTTTCTCTCTTTCTGAGGAGTGCGGCAATGGCGGAGAGCGGCGTAACGTGCATGTGCTTGCGCTTACTTTTGCAACCACTTCAAACCGGCTTAATGTAGCCTTTTCGCAATGTCCGATGTCCGCTCTACCTCATCGGGGATAGCGTGGTAGGAGGCAATACTTGGAACGGCACACAGCCCATTTTAATCTTGTTTGGACAACGGAGAACGACCGACCGTGTGTTCCCTGTGGGCCATTTTACGTGTTATGAGCAAGTGTGTAACAGGACAATTTTTGTAAAAATGCCTTTCCAAGAACGGCCCTACGGCGGCGAGGAACATCTCCTCGTCTTTTCTCTCGAGTGATAAAACAAACTACACACGCCTCTAAACATGTGATGTGTTCATGTTTTTTGCGAAAGCTTTAGGACCTGTTTGGCACATTACGTCAATCTTAGCGACGCGCGCGGCAGACAGGTTTTATTTTCTCGTAACCCGGCGAGGACGTTGGTGTCTGTTTTTTCAAGCTACTATCATCACTACTTCACTCATTCGACCCCACTGTCTTTGAGGAGCACGTGCGTAAACACGACGTTTTCCGATGCACTGTAACTTTATCCGTGCGGAAATAGTTTCTTCCGCCGAAGAGTAACGTCGACGAACGCGGCGGGACGTCACGCATGCCAACGACGATTTGCTTCTAAAATTAAAATATCACCACCGGTATGCAGTGGTGATGAAGTGAATTTCATCTCAATCCCGTCCCGAAGAGCACCCGTCAGTATCACGGGATAATCGGGCCCGTGTTGCTCGTCGCCACGTGGTTTTGTTTTGTGCACAAATGCGGTTGGATTTTCCACTTCGTTTGTTTTTCTTCTGCGTTCCTTGACCAACAACCGATTCCGGTAGGGGTTGCCGATGAGAGTTGCGTAATATCGGCCGGGGCGGCGTACGTCGATAACCATGTGTGTGGTGTGGAAGCGACGGACGAACGCACGAAAGGAGCAGAGACAGTCTTCGTAACAGATATAACGCATGGGGCGGTGTACAGTGGCGATCGTAGTAATAGGAGCATCATTAAAACTGTGAAGGGAGTATATGATTGGTTTGATTGTTTACCAATTTCAACAGGCCAAACTTAACCAATTGAGTTAACTGTGGAAGAATGGGAAGTACGTTGATTCTTGTAAAACAGGCTTAATCCGTTGAATTCTAAACATGTTGTTATTGGAAGGCATACAACTCAAACTGTTTTTTCTTCTATTTTAACACATTATAAGAAAGATCATGTATTGCCAAAAAGCAAATCTTCATTAAAACTAAACAAATAAATCATTATTAATATATTGATAAAGCGTTTTCGCTGCAGTTTGCATACTTTAAGGCTGTGAATAAGCAAATTCGCTATTAAAGGTACTAATCCATCGCTGTATTTGCTTCTTTACTACATTTTCCCTACGGGTTAAGTAACTTTATTCACATAATCGAATGACAGTTTTAGGTTTCTATACGAAAAGCTCTTGAGATATGTTATTTTGAGTCCTCCCAATTGGGAATATGTATTGAATTGCCCAGTAATGCATTCCTTAGACAGCATTAGCGATTTTGCCATTACAGATTGCATACTTCAGGGCGTAAATTTGATATTGGTGGAAATGTGTCTTGTTTGAAGCCGCGTCAATAGCACACCACTGTATGGCGGACAAGAAGAATCAACCACCGTAACCGTCAATCCGTCCGAGACACTGCTCGATCGCGTACCGGTGAGGTGTCATACGATGAGTCCAAAGATCGGTTGGCACGTACGCAAACGCATACGCAGCAAAACGCGCGCCTGCCTGCCTTGCGCTGCTCACCTAACCCAAAAAGACCCTGTGGCCGTGCCCGTGTACTTTCAGCGTGCTTTATCGGTTCGGTAGCGAGATTTTGCTGCTCTCGTGTACACCCGCGATCATCCTTCCTTCCCTGTCCAACACACGGTTATGCCAGGTGGGGGCAAAGTCGAGAAGATGCTGATGTAACGCGATGTTGTGTGCGCCGATCTGCGCGGGACGAATGACCTCGCACTAAGAGAACGACCTCCATCTCTGCGCCAGTGTAGCGCTTGGCGCGCACTGCATTCGTTTAGTGCACTATGTCGTCGTCGTCGTGGACTCATTAGCGATTGCGGCGATCATTAGTTGTGATCGCGTAATCGCGAGTGCAAGATTTACACTTGAGCGCACTAGCTCCTCGGTTGTAACGGCGTATGGGGAGGGAAACTTTCGGAGAAAGTAGCAGTGGGAGAGGGCGTTAAAATTGCGATCATACCATTTCTCATTTTCCATCGACAGTGGATGAGTTTTCCGCCCATTTTCTAAAGGAGAGTGGTTTCACTTTTAGTCGTTTGAGGCCCCCGTGTGTTTTACAACTCTCCTGACTACGGTACGCTACTCTCCAGCTGGTCTCTATTGCACGTTTTCCGTTTGTGTCGTCAAGAAAGATCATTTTTCTTTAGCGCAATGATACACAAGTTACCCGCATTTGCGTAACGAACGAAGTACAGCGTACCAGTAGTTAGTGGGGACAGCACACTTGTGATTTAATTGGACGAGGAGTGAAAGTTGTGTGGCGGAACTCGTATGATAGCTGATGCGCTACAGTACCACCATGCTTTGAACGCTTTATGCAGGCTGATATTGCTTGATAATCACTGCAGACAGTCGTTGTTTGCTGCTTAACGAAATTCCTAAATATGTCTGCCATCAGTATATTCAATTTGAGTCTTTGATGAGGCAATTATTAGATTTGTCATGTTACTTGTTCAGAGGTGGAAACTACTGATTCGATCAACAGATGCTTTTCAAAATATAACTATTGTGAAGTTTTCGTAAGATATCTACTCATCAAAGTAATAAACTAGCTGAAGATTACGGGGAATAACTTGTTATAGGAGAATACAGAATAATATCTGAGAAAAAGAATACCTGTGACAAGGGGAATCATACAACATTTGACGAATTGATAAGACCGGTTCGTCCGACATCGTCAAGACATAGTCAGGATGTCTCTATTCCATCATACAGCCCAGCAAGCTCTTATGCTTAATGTGTGAATCTAAGGATAGGACACCACAAAGCTGCTGGAATGGATTGCTTGTCCAGAATCAACTAGCAAGCAACCATAATAATGACGATGTTCGACCTTGCTCCCATTGGATGATAATTCCGTCGAAAAAAAGTGGCGTGATGTCTGAATCAGGAAAATAAAACAATTTACTACTGCTGCCGTCGCCGCCGCCGCCCGATGGATGGAGCGGAACGCCGCACCGGCTGATTGTTTTCCCTCGCGTTGGTGAACGAACTTTTGTCAAAACAAAAGCCACCCAAACCAAACGCATCCAGTTCCCCGGGCGCCTTCGGCGTTCCGTGTGATGATGATGGTATATGTTTACGTGCCGTGCAAATCGATCGATCGATTCGCGTTCCCACCACCAATAATAAATCGTCCTTCGTCGGTGCTGAAGATTCCCTGCTGGCAACTGTGCGCTGCAGGAGTTCGGTTGCAGCGGGGAACTCTCCTACCAGCATTATCTCTGCTGTCCGCGCGCGTATGGACACACAACAGGGGCCACAACCTAAATAGGAAGCGAAATCAGGTTCGTTGCGTCATGGGGGCGCTAAGCGAAACCGCTAACACAAAAATCTGTACTTCTCTCAACCAGGTTCTTCTTGCGAAGCGCGCGAAGCTGATAGGTTCGCGTGTGTGGTGCGAAATCCACGTCAATTGAACAAAGCAGTTGTGGTGCGGGAAGCAAACACAAATTGAGATGATGGCGCACAACGACGACGAAGGCGACGCGAGAGCACGGTCAGAGTCCAACGGTCGATCAGCTGACAGCAGCCGCGCAGTAGTTAGAGCACTTGAGGCGCGTTTCGGATATGAAGAAGAGACCGGCCTGTGCCGGCTTGCTTGACCGTTCATACTTGAGCAATCGGTCAACGCGACCGACACCAATCGACGCGGCCAATTGAAAAAAAAAATTGATGTTGAGTTCGTATTTGTCGAGTTTTAGCATGATAGAATTAAGATGGATTCAATTTAGGATAGATTAATCAAACATAAATACTATTATTTTTTCATGTTCTTTTGTTCGACTCCTATGATGGATCTGTTATAGAATATCTACACAAGACAAATAAGCAAATCTGATTGATCATACACAAAACTTAAAAAATGACGTTTTAAGACGAAGAGTCTAGAACAATAAGTAAATACATCATAGTATTACAACGAACAATCGCCTTAAAATTTTACTGAGAGGCGAGGCCATGAACCCTGAACTTACGAACGCTCTAGTCATACCCTTAACTTTAACTAGAGTTAAACTCGGTATCAGAATTAAGGAATAATTGTCTAATCAATTAAGCTGTAAAGGGACATTAAACTACAAATTTGTTTCCTCTTCCTGTCAACCTTGTTATCACATCCGCGATAATACGCTCGGAACGATGCAAAACAGTGCGATACATCGCACCAGGGGGGCACCCCGCGACCATGAGCACCTCCGGTCACGCAGGTGCTCCTACTCGATCGTTCCGTGGCCCATATGCTTATCTCGCATACACTCGGCCGTTCCATCTTTCAACCCTTGATGATGTGCTCCAGCAGCAGCAGCGAGATCGAGTCGACGAGTACTCAACCCAACAGAGCGGAGTGCACTTTGTACCTGTGCCACGTGATGCTCGTGGTGGTGTGTATCTGGCTTGTGGACGCGCCGTCATTATGATAAATAATCGCACACAAGCGCACGGAACCGTACGCGCGCTCACCAACCCCACAACCAACAGCCAGCCAGCCAGCCGCGGGGTGTTGATGCTGACCGTAGCGCCATTCGTAATTTGCCCACTTACACACCTCCCATGCCACGTGAAGGCATACAAAATGGTAACGGGGAGGTTCGCTTCGTTCTCAACTCACCTCCGAATGCAGCATCCTCCGGTGTCTTTGGACTTTGGTTTGGAACGGGCGAAGGTTTTGGACTTTGCGATCGCGTTCGACTTCGGTTGGCGTTTGCGGCGGCGGAAAGACACAATTTGTGTTCGTTTAGAACAATTGAATTAGTGCGGCTTGCAGCACCACTGATAAGGGATGGCTTATAATAGCTGAAACCGAGAATTGACCCACAAAACATAGTACAAAACTATGTCCTAAGTCTTTTTCCCCTAGAATCTACGTTCTCCTATGTCCGGCTTCTGGAAGGGCACAGACGAGTTCATTAAAAATCCGTGAACCGTCCAGTCACAGCGCGCGTGATGCTGTTCAACCGGTTCCAAATCGGTCATTTAAGTTGTCTCCTGCGTCAGGTGACCGGCAGCAACCCATAACATTGCGTCAACACGATCACGATAACGTATGATGCACCTGCTGAGAGCGGGGGAAGGTTTTCCACCACGGCAAGTGCTTGCGTCGAGGGGAATGGGGAGGCAGCTGGAACAGGGCTTGCTAGGGCCTGTAATTTCGACGAGTAATTAATAACTTTTTGCACGTGCGCCACCGCCATTGCGCCGTCATTCATTGTCCAGCTTCGTCTCGAGATCGTTCGTGCGTAGTTAAATCCGTGAGCTTAGTGCCTAAGTGTCTGTAGATTTAGAAGCGAATTAGCTACTAAGTTAGATTTTGGTTAATGTAGCAAATACTCACAAAATATAAAGACGTGCACAGCAAGACACCTGTTGCAAAGATAAGATGCGAATGAGGTTTTTCAATTACCGCGTGTCCGGAACGAATCTTACTCATCAGTGCGTTCAAAGTTTTGCGTCAAATGTGGCTCCCGTGCCCGATACGTCCGATCGGCCATCTTTTTTTAAGAAACACGTGCTTTCGAGTTGTTTACGTTTCTTAATCTATAAGCTCGAAGTTTTACGTAACTAAACCGTGCTCTGCAATCAATCGACTACCGAATTTTACGTGCACGCACTATGCCGAAACTACATTACTAGGGACGTAAGACGTTAGAAAACTGTGTGAGTTCTTACAGTTTTCTCATTGTCGCATGCAAGTTAGTGCTAAAAGTAGAGGTAAATGAGAAATGTTATAAGAAGAAAGTACGTCGGCGTTAGCGGAGAAGTAAAGCGTACGTTTACTTCGCTCGTAAATCGACTACCGACTAGAAAGAGCCTGTTAGTACTAGAGGATACACAGCGCAACTTTATTTGTTACAATTTTTGCAAACAAAAACTCAATACACCACAAACAGAATAGGTAAAGGCAAATCGAAGAAGAAACAGAACAGCACAGAAAAATAGGTAAATGCAAATCCTTATTATAAAGCAACGGAAATCAAACGTTTTAAGCCAAATCCCTTGGTTGAGAGAAGGGATTGTCAGATGGCTTACTTACTTAATATCTTCTTCGATGAACATTTTGACGAACTGAGAGATTCCTTTAGACTTCACAGAAAACCCGCGCGTACCAACTACTACATACACAAACTGGGGTGGTTGATGATTTTTCTAGTTGATTTGGTGGTGGTTCCGCCAATAGTTTTTTTTCGTTTATGCTTCAATTACACTTGACAAAGGTACTGTTCTCACTGATCGTTTCTAGAATGTTTTTTTTCTCTCTTGATAATTCTAACAGGATAAACAGACTTAATGCACTCTTCGTACGCCTATAACAAGAGGGAATAGCTGGCTTTCTTCAAGTTCTAACACAACAAGCAAGCGATCACACCGAATGTAAGTTATGTCAAGCCCCTTTTTGTGATGTATTGATGTGTGCTTATGTGGATGAGCTATCAAAAGCTAACAGCTTTCGCGGAACGGTGAGAGTATTGATGAGACGATGATCCAAGCCCGGTGCCACCGTTTGCAAACACTCGAACACCCGACCGGATCGAGCGTTCCTCCTGCTATGGGGGACACCCGATGATTGTAACGATACACGATGGGCGCAATAGGGACATAAACACAAACACGCACACAAACACGGGAACGATGGCGCTAGTGTAACACAACGGCTCACACGAAACGGAGTTCGATGATGGTGGATGCCGGCGCTAAATTTGGTTCTCCTCCGCACTGCTGCTGCTGCTGTTTATGTGAGTTTCACTTCCGCGAGTTCTGCAAAAGAGCACAAGGAGAAAAGAAGAAAAAGAGCGCATTAGTACGCGTTGAGAGATTTGGATACAATCAAAAAAATATATGAACGGTTCAGCGCAGCGGAAAAAAATGTCGATGATGTTTCGTGCGTGACCTTTGGAATGCCGCCAGGTTCATCGATCGTTGGTGGTGACTCAAGACGTCGATGATAAAAGCCGGGGCAACTATGATAAACGCAGATTGAATTGATCCGTAGAAACACGTGCTTTCGAGTTGTTTACGTTTCTTAATCTATAAGCTCGAAGTTTTACGTAACTAAACCGTGCTCTGCAATCAATCGACTACCGAATTTTACGTGCACGCACTATGCCGAAACTACATTACTAGGGACGTAAGTACAAGCGGCGCAGCAGAAGTAGCAGCTCAAGAAAAAGCACGCGGTACGCGGTACAGCAGGGAAAACAACTGCACGAAGAAACCCGGCATAGGGATACACTGCTAGTAGTATAGCCGGGCGAAACGCACTTATCACTCCCCTGGAATCTTATCTCGATGCCACACAGCGAACATTCCCACAGAGCGCGCGCGCGCACCCCGCTTTGCTTTCTTTGCCCTGCTCTGCGTGTTAGTGCGCCGTGATAACACACACACACAGGGCAGGCTGGACGACGTACGCACGTTTAACCTTGCCTCGCAAATCCCAACCCAACGGGGCATGTTGCGATAAGCGATCGAGTGAAAAAAGGACAACACACCGGGCTTCTGCGGGTGTTATTTTTGCACACCCCAGGAACACTGCACACGATGCTTCTGGTTCTAGGATCCTTCGAGTTTCCGATGCGGTAACGGGAGTTCGCGCGGTTCGGCATACCGGATTAAGAGGTTGCACCAAATCTGCCTACCAAGGGGTCCTTCCTACCAGCGACGATAAGGTTAAGCTCAGCGCAGGAAAGCATACCACGCGTCGTCCCGATAATGGGCTTTAAAAGTTTATTGATGTACAGGATTTAATGCTTTTTGCAAATCTCCGCCTCGGGAGGCCCTCTCGTTTTGTGTGGAGCGATCACATATGCGTACACGCTTATCATCGGAGTATCAGCCACTGTAATCGGGACGAGATTTCGGGGGCTGCAATTGCAGCGTGGAGGTGTCGTAAACATAAAATCTCCGCGGTCCCACTGGAAGGGGGTGATAACGCGCAAAACCGGATAGCGGCAAGTTGTGATTTCTATCGGGAAGATTTGCGTGTCACTATGGGCTTTTCGGAAAAGAGCCTCCACTGACGTGTACCACCGCCGGGGCACACTCAAATCCGTCACAGGACTTTTCCGCACATGTTTCCAACATATCTCCGCCGGTCGGGCATGTTATCAGTTCGTTGAACGTGGATAGTAGTGGCAACCCTTGCGCCCTTCTGACTACGATAAAGATTGACGCGGTTGGGACCGCTCTGAACTTTGGACCGCACAACCACCATAAAGCACGAGAACATGCGTGTTCCCGCACACACTGGTTATCGATAAATAATTCCACCGTCCAACGCTGCGCGAGGTGCATTTCCTGTCCGGTTCCACTGTCATCTTATCAGTTTACTTATTGACAATCGGTTTACACGTAGCACGTTTCGTTCCAGTGTGATAACCACCGCTCAGTGGCCTGGGCCGGGATTAGGAGAAAAAGATTACAAATTAAGTATGAGCTGCGTATTCCAAATATCTATGCGCTACGGGGAAGAGACCACAAATCCCTAGTGGAGCCGCTGGTGCCGGACACGCACGCGTCGATGATGTTTCGTGCGTGACCTTTGGAATGCCGCCAGGTTCATCGATCGTTGGTGGTGACTCAAGACGTCGATGATAAGGTTGCACCAAATCTGCCTACCAAGGGGTCCTTCCTACCAGCGACGATAAGGTTAAGCTCAGCGCAGGAAAGCATACCACGCGTCGTCCCGATAATGGGCTTTAAAAGTTTATTGATGTACAGGATTTAATGCTTTTTGCAAATCTCCGCCTCGGGAGGCCCTCTCGTTTTGTGTGGAGCGATCACATATGCGTACACGCTTATCATCGGAGTATCAGCCACTGTAATCGGGACGAGATTTCGGGGGCTGCAATTGCAGCGTGGAGGTGTCGTAAACATAAAAGCGTAATTAAACAAAGGGATTAAACAGTACGGCCTACGAGCACTATCATAAGAGAACCACGAAGAAAGTTATCGAGTGAATCAGTCTCGAACTCGATACAAGTTCTGCACTATTTAAGAATGTTCTTCTCAGGAAGCTTTCTTGGAGATCCTATCCATAATCATCCGTTCTACCATACAAAGTAACACCCCATTCGAACACTGGAGCTACGATCTTCACTGCGTCCCAACTTGCCCCGGCTTCTTCCAGTTGTATCGCTTCTTTCCTCTCCATA
>KZ067410.1:29641-42141 GCA_002091845.1 Anopheles cracens | reverse complement strand
ACAGAATATTCATTTTCTCTATTTTCCCCTAATTCTCCGCAGATCGCAAGAAGGACTTGGTGAAGCTGCAGGCCGGCGAGTACGTGTCACTCGGCAAGGTCGAGTCGGAGTTGAAAACCTGCCCCGTGGTGGAGAACATCTGCGTGTACGGTGACTCGACGAAGCAGTTCGTCGTGGCGCTGGTCGTGCCGAACCCGAAGCATCTGGAGGAGATCGCCGAGCGGCTGGAGATCCGTGGCGTCGAGTTCGACGATCTGTGCGACAACAAGAAGGTGGAAAAGGCCGTCATGCAGGACATGGCCGAGCACGGTCGTAAATGTACGTACTGCAGCGTCAAAATGAACCGAATCAGGGCCATCTAATTTTGTATGGTTCCTCTCCTTTGCCCACAGGTAAACTGCACCGCACTGAAATTCCCGCCGCCATCCACCTGTGCAAGGACATGTGGACGCCCGATATGGGCCTGGTGACGGCCGCCTTCAAGCTGAAGCGCAAAGACATTCAGGAGCGGTATCAGGCGGAAATCAACAAGATGTACGCGTCGTAGATCGGTAATCGCTTCCCATTTAACCGTGCACCAAATGCAACCACCATAGGACAGAGCAGCAAGTACAGGTGCAACCCCAATACACAACATACCAAGGAAGAAGAAGCCCGAATATACGCGGAGAGAGGATTGTCGGATCGGGCCGGTTGTGGCTAGACATTAGCAAGTAACAACGGACGCAAACAAGAACGTAGGACATCGGCTTTTTCTCCCGGAGGTTTTACAGGTGCGCTCGTCATTCTCGTGCTCCTTTCGCTCGGACACAGGAAAACGACATTGTTTTAAGTGTGTGATGATGATGGGGATGAAGATGAGCTGAACAGTACTAGGGGAGCTGGCGCTGGACGTTAAAGCGACGAGACGAGTAACATCCCCCTGACACACACACACACTCGCACAGACTCGCGTACACCCACACTAACACCCACAAACACAACAATACTGTAAACGGAAAGGAATTCGCATTCGAGAAAAGCAAAGGGCACTTGTGAAGTCATCAACATCAGGAGCAGGAAGCGGATAAAGCATAGTCTACTAAGATGAAGTGTTCTTTCGTCCAGCCTGATCTCCCCACACATACACACCACACGGAGCTAGTCGTATTCGGGGACTTGGATTTATTGTTTGTTTATTGTTTGTTTGTTTTTGGTTTCGTTTTCCTACTCGACACGTTTTCAGTTTCTTCCGTATTTGGTAGGTTAAGGTTAAACGATTTTTGTTGGTTTATCGAGTGCGCGAATACGTACGTCCATCTTCACACCCTCTATTTTCTCGGGGGTGGGTGTGTAACTCGCTGAACAAACAAGCATTAAGGGAACCCGAGCGACCCGGGGGAGAGTCTGTACATTAAATGTGTATGTTCCTTTGTTTTGAAACATATTCGGCTTCTCTCCGGCTCGTTCGAATAGGGCGTTTGTTTTTGTTGTTGTTGCGAAGAACAAAACGTTTGGCTTTAGAGTATTGTTTTGGCAAATTTAAGTAAACAAAGAAGAATTGTGGCTGTAGTACCAGAGGAAACTGCTGCTGCGATTTTAGTAGTGCTACTAGTGCGAAATGTAGTGAAAAGGAACATATTAATCTAGACATCGGTGGGAAGAGCAGATCCTCAGCAGCATGACGGATCACTCTACCCACGCCGGAAGCAACGCAAGCGTACGCGTGTTTGCTTGTGTACGCACTTTCCCATGGAAGTTCCGGCGGTACTACTGTTCTTCGAGGGGGGGTATGTATAGGCAGGGTAGATAGAGAGACTTTATTAAAATGAATAGGAAAGCCGATTCCAAACAGGGAACGGAGTTTCGTACGTTCGAAGTAATTCAAAGCAATCTTCATCAGAAATGCAAGTATTTCACTGTTTTTAACTTTCAAATATATGGTTTTCCGTTTAAATTGCTCTGTGCCTGCATCTGTACACTGTTTGTAGCTTTCACACAAAGATGGCGCTGTAAATGGCTGGCCACAGCGCCGTCTAGTGGTCAAACGACCTTACTAGGTGCCGTCGGTATAAAACAGTGCTGTCGGCATTAGAGCAGGTTTGCATTTCCCAACTGTTAGAAATGGATTATTTGTATGTTACTAATATGTTTTAGATATTTGAGTTGCTATTACGATCATTGTTCACTGCTGAATCGTAGGATCTGATATTTTGAGAAGAGCTACTACAGCTAGAGAGCTCCTACAGCTTGTTGAAAACTCCATGTTTTGCCCATTTTGACTGTTACTCTATCTGCGGCTATAAAGTTTACTTTAACGTGACAAGCGATTCTTGTTCAAGTGCATAATCATCTCTGATAAGCTAATCTCGTCACACCACCCTAACTTTCCATCGCTTGCCCTATATTCACCCCGAAGGACGCACTCGCGAACACAATTTCCGCAACAGTTATGCTTGTGTAACGTGCCTGCGCACTGACCGCCCGTGTGAAGTCTGTGTTTTAATTGACTTTCCAAACGGTTAAACACAACAAGTCGGATAGTCGTGAATAAACATGCTGTAAAATCATTTCACTATTTCGATGCGCCTCTATCTGTCTCACACTTTCTTTTCATCTGTTTCGCTTCCTTCTTCTTACACCGCACATGTTTTTTTCGTTCTCTGTAACGATCTTCTCGAGTCGAGTTTGGTCTATAAAAATCTTCTTGCTTTTTCTTTCTTTTCTAATACATCGTTATCAACAACACCACAATACACACATATATGCAGCATGTTGATGTATGTAAAAAGCAGAAGATAAGGGAATACGAATAATAAATTATTGTTATACTCTAGAGTAGTGTAGTTAAACGAAAATAAAATATGAAATAGTGGGTGCAACGTAAAATTAGTCCTGAATAGGTTACCCTCCTTACCTTCGCAGGATGAAATTCCGGTGCAGGGGTGAGGCAATTTCTAAGCGAAAAGTCATTATATATCCCCCGCAATTCAAGAGCTCGGAATCGAAATTGTTCGGATGGTTGTGGGGCGACAGTAAGAAGGAGACGAGGCTAGAAGGCGACCCGCGTTGCGCGATCTGTAAATATATAATGCGATAGTTTAGTCAGCTACAAATGTGAGGATGGTATGTATAAAGATGCAACCACTAAGTTGATCTTGTTTTGTTTGTTTTTCTTTCGGTTTCGATTAATTCAACATGCTGCTCCTACAGCACGTGGCCGTATTTTAACGGCCCCGCTTGTATGTAAGAATACTATTGAAGCATTAACAAACTTACATCAAATAGGGAGTGCAGTAAACACTCTTACGAAGGACTACTACTGGGGTAATGGGTGTAGTTTAGGCGGTGGTGTAGTGTTAAGCATATGGCGCATGGAAAAGTTCCCTTTGGAGAGGGGTAATAAAAATCAGCCGAATGGAAGGAAGAATGAAACGCAAAACATACACACACACAGTACCAGCATATGCGATTTTCTGAGAGTCTGATTAGATATAGCCGCGGGGTGTGTAGGGGAAATTATCCGATGGCAACGACGGGGAGCGAGGATGATGCAGGGGAGTAGTAGTGCTAGACATAATAGAACAATCTTTGCTTCGTAAGGAACGGAAAACGGAATCATACAATGATGAGGAAAACAATAAAGTTCACTTAATTTCAAACCGGAGTTTCGTACGTTCGAAGTAATTCAAAGCAATCTTCATCAGAAATGCAAGTATTTCACTGTTTTTAACTTTCAAATATATGGTTTTCCGTTTAAATTGCTCTGTGCCTGCATCTGTACACTGTTTGTAGCTTTCACACAAAGATGGCGCTGTAAATGGCTGGCCACAGCGCCGTCTAGTGGTCAAACGACCTTACTAGGTGCCGTCGGTATAAAACAGTGCTGTCGGCATTAGAGCAGGTTTGCATTTCCCAACTGTTAGAAATGGATTACTTCTCCTATATATTGATACATGGTCCTTATCGTAATAACCATAGGGATTGTAGTCAAAAAGTCCAACGTAATACGTTAACACATATATATTCATTTCTAATGACGTGTGCTATCCCATACGAGGTGGTCGACTACCAACACCTGTCCAACGGCTTTTTTTTGCGTAAATACCTAACGCCAGCGTTTCGAATGAATACATTAATCACGATTATTGTGGGTTCTTTTTCTTGAAGCGCGTATATTAGACACAGACCGTATCGGAAGCACCGGAAGTGGCTCGACACAGGACACAGCGCTCATCAGCTATTCCGGTGGTGCGATCGCGACGAAGCCCAACAGCCGAAGACTTTAAAGCAAACAAAAACCATATATCATAAACCATAACGTCGGCCTGTTCTTTGCCGACCTTCGATGGCGGCCCGGTCGTCGCCATTGTCGGCCGTCGCTTCGTCCGCGCGCTTGGCTGTGATTACAGGCCACACATGTGTGGCATCCGTTCCCTCGACCGGAAGTGGGTCTGCGTTTGTGCAACGGTCTGCTGCCTCGGTTGGAGCGGCGAGCGCGGAACGCAACCTTCGCCGAGGCCATCGCGCGATCGGAATTGGTGATTTGCATACTGGGACAAATATGTGTGCTTCAGCAGCATCATCGCGTGATTACGCACCGCGCGCGCGGCCGCTCCAAATCCGCCTTTGATGTCCGTCCACACGACCACAAGTGACTATTAAAAGGGTAAATGAAGAGCAACAGAAAAAAAAACATGAAATGAGATTTTTTAGACTGCTCCACCCCGAAACGGTTGGGGGACGGTGTTGGAGCGTTTGAAGCGGTGCGTAATTTCACTTCTGCTCAGCCCCGTCGATTGGAGTTCGGGGGGGACATGAGCGTTTCGTTGGAGCATTAGTTGATATTTCGCGGTATTTAACGTTCTATCGAGGGCATCGGACAGCTACCGACAAAGCGGAGAGCAAGCGATTTGTTCTTGAAACGCGGCAAATAGACACAATGGAAGCGGAATGACAGGAATAGGCTTCAAGCGTTGCTCCAATTGCACCATAAGACGCTGCTAATTTTGGTGTTCACGGTGTCATTTCGGTATGTGCTAATAGGTAGAATAAAATGGAAATGGAAGCTACAGGAAATTACGTCGAGCATTGTCCAAATTATCGCTATGATGGTCGATTTAACGGTTCTGTTGAACTGCGGGGAAGCTAAGCTGTTGGAGTTTTTCTCCCATAAAGGTTAGGAATAGATCGATGTAGAACCAGAAGTTAACACTCAACAGTCACTAAAATGTGTAGTTGAGTGACGTTCTTCTATTAATCAGCTGTAAACTGTAATGATCATACCTGAATTCTGGAGAAGCTTTCTTACTTAAGGACCTAGTCGTCATTTAGAAATATTATCGCTAGGACCAAGCGCTTTGCCCTTACTTCTCCTATATATTGATACATGGTCCTTATCGTAATAACCATAGGGATTGTAGTCAAAAAGTCCAACGTAATACGTTAATACATATACATATATTCATTTCTAATGACATGGGCTATCCCATACGAGGTGGTCGACTATCAACACCTGTCCAACGGCTTTTTTGCGTAAATACCTAACGCCAGCGTTTCGAATGAATACATTAATCACGATTATTGTGGGTTCTTTTTCTTGAAGCGCGTATATTAGACACAGACCGTATCGGAAGCACCGGAAGTGGCTCGACACAGGACACAGCGCTCATCAGCTATTCCGGTGGTGCGATCGCGACGAAGCCCAACAGCCGAAGACTTTAAAGCAAACAAAAACCATATATCATAAACCATAACGTCGGCCTGTTCTTTGCCGACCTTCGATGGCGGCCCGGTCGTCGCCATTGTCGGCCGTCGCTTCGTCCGCGCGCTTGGCTGTGATTACAGGCCACACATGTGTGGCATCCGTTCCCTCGGCCGGAAGTGGGTCTGCGTTTGTGCAACGGTCTGCTGCCTCGGCTGACGGGGCGAGCGCGGAACGCAACCTTCGCCGAGGCCATCGCGCGATCGGAATTGGTGATTTGCATACTGGGACAAATATGTGTGCATAAATAAGTTGCGGTGAAGTGCAGTGATTGCTTTTGCTCACCGCAAACACATCGGACGTCCGATGTCCTGCCGGGGACGGGTGTCTTTGTCTCCGGGGTGCGTTGATTGTGTTTTCTTTCCATACCCGAGACGGAGATGTTACTGTTGTGCTTTCGCCCGTACCCATGCGTCCGTGCAACATTTTCTGCCTCACACCGCTATGGACATATTGAATAGTGAAATAGGTGGGAGAGGCACACACACTCCCAAGCAAGAATCTTTCCACTTCTATTTCCTATTTCGAACGCTCTCCGATTGACGGACGGCACAATGGCGTGGGGCTAGAATCGATGCGCCACACGGAATAATTGAATTGCTAAGCAACCGGATTCCAGGCGGATATCGTCGGATCCTTTCCTGTTGCGCTGCGGGCCGTTTGCACACTGTCCGCTGTCCTCGTTTGGCTAGGGGGCACAGCTTGATTCCAGCGCTGGGTGCGTTATTAATTTCTCGGGCACGGATTATCGGCCACCGGCAGTCAATTCCATTCCAGCACGGATTATAGCGAGCGGATTGACGGTCCGCGATGACCTCGGAGGCGTCTGAGTTTTTTATAACTACAATTGTACAGCTTCGCGTACATCATTATTATGAGGGAACAAACAGAATCGAGCAAGTGCTAAACAAACTTGACTCGTGGAGGATATGCTATTGAACAGCGAATGTTTTGTTCTTAGTTGCTGGAAAGAAATAATTACTTCTTGGTAGAGAGAGAGAGAGCTGCAAAGGAAAGTAGATCAAACAAGTGATGTATAAAAATGGCGTTGATATGAGATAAGAAATGTTGGATAAATATATGACGGTCTTCTGCGGTCCCTCGATTTATGCTATTGTTTGCAGACCATTCGAGGATCATTCGAGGGTCCAGTTGAAGTTTAAAGTCCCAATCCGGAGTTTGTAAGCTAATGCGCCACACAGAGTGGCCGCTCTGAGGCTTGCGAGTATAACTATATGCTTTTCTAGTTGGCTTTAAACTGACGTAATATAAGAAATACAAAATCATCCTGTATACTTTATATGATGTACTTTGATCCTTCAAAACATACGTAGACTTTTAGCTATCACTTGGTTCTTCCTGTTTTTTCCTGTTTGTTATGTTTTCTTTTTTTCTATTAGCATTCCTATATCCTTTTGTTCATAATTATATTGTATTGTTCTATGAGCTACTCCTTTTCACACTTTGTTATTATGCATATAGTTTCTTCTTCTCTTATTTTTCTATTTTGTTCTCAAGGCTACTCATATATCTGTCATGTTTTCATATTTCCGTACATGAGTTACATCTTTTCATAATATTGTCTATTGCATAGAATTGGGAGGGGCTTATTTGTTTCCTTATTTGTTTTTGTGGTTTGGGTATTAGTTAATCATTTTCTTTCGAACATAGCAGTAAAGAGTGCTTATCATAATCTGCTTTTATAATATTTTCGTGGCCATCTTTGTTATATTAAATTGTGTTTCTCATTAATAACATTAGTTGTAATTTTTATAGGTCCTTCAATTATGTTGGTCATCCAAGTTGTTTTTGAAGGTTTATCAGGTATATGTAACTTTTTATTTATCACTTAAATGTCTTCCTCTATTGTGGAGGACATATTTTTCATTGTGAAGAAAAGTTTAAATCTACAGAACCATAAGCTTGCTCGAGCTTATGCAGATGCAAAATGAAAATTACCCTAGTCCATCTCGGAATCATAATGCAATACTAAAACAGAGCAGAAAAACTGGTAATAATACACCAGAGACGGAGAGCGAACGCTCCACCAGAAGGTCAACGCGTGCGAAACGAAAACAATTCAATATGTTTCCAAATCATTCATCCCCCACCAAACCAAACCAAACATCGCAACATGCCACCGTTAACAAGATCATTAGCCCGGCGGGAGCCCTGTGCTGTCAATCACCCCCGAGCACAACTGTGGCCCGGTCCCGGCGTCCAAATAATGGCCGAAAATTAACGGCCATAGGGTGACACACCGAGCAGGGCGCGCAAAGTTATAAGGCTGCACGGAAAGGTCGGCGTGAAAATTAAAAATCAAAAACTTGTTCCACAAGCACGTGGGTCTAACTTTTGCTGCTGCTGCGGGCGTACGTTTCGGTTTGCGGTGGTGAGCAGGAAGAAGTGGAAGAAATGGCAATAAAATATTGTCTGGATCGTCTGTAAATCAGGAAGGAGGAGGAAACGGGAGTGCCCGGGTGGAAGGGAAATTGTGTTGTGCAAGAAATAGAAAACATCCTTATCAGTTTGCTCCTTCCACCCGGGTCGCTCCCGGGTCTGGTGGGGTTGAATTACTGGGAAATGTTGGTTAGTGCTTTTCTTATTTGAGTTTTCCGTGGTTTCGTGTGGCTTCTGTCAGGGCTCGTACATGAATAACCTTTACGAACAACACAACCCATCGCCCCGACTATGTTGTGCTTTTGCTGCTCCTTGCGAGCTGGGCTAGTTGACTGTTCACGGCGTTGGAAGAGAGGAATTGAAGCGACGAATTGCTTGTTGTACGTTCGGTTGGGTTTGGTACCGCTTGCAATCGACAGCTGTTCTTCCCACGAACTCGGTTCGATCGATTTTCGAACCTTTTCTATTTTGTTCTCAAGGCTACTCATATATCTGTCATGTTTTCATATTTCCGTACATGAGTTACATCTTTTCATAATATTGTCTATTGCATAGAATTGGGAGGGGCTTATTTGTTTCCTTATTTGTTTTTGTGGTTTGGGTATTAGTTAATCATTTTCTTTCGAACATAGCAGTAAAGAGTGCTTATCATAATCTGCTTTTATAATATTTTCGTGGCCATCTTTGTTATATTAAATTGTGTTTCTCATTAATAACATTAGCTGTAATTTGTATAGGTATTTCAATTATGTTGGTCATCCAAGTTATTTTTGAAGGTTTATCAGGTATACCTAACTTTTTCTTTATCACTTAAATATCTTCCTCTATTGTGGAGGACATATTTTTCACTGTGAAGAAAAGTTTAAATCTACAAAACCATAAGCTTGCTCGTGCCTATGCTGATGTAAAATGAAAATTACCCTAGTCCATCTCGGAATCATAATGCAATACTAAAACAGAGCAGAAAAACTGGTAATAATACACCAGTCTCTCACGAATGGCGGCCTGAAACGAGAAAGTGTTCCAACACTTGTACGTTGCATGCGCCTGAGCGCCGCGGCCGGAGCTTACGCCTGTCGTCTTAACGCTCCTCGAAGTTCCGTAGAACGCACCGGACCGAAAGTGCGCCGGAGCACAGGGAAAAGAACGAAAATTGTTTGCATTTATGGATTACGCTCGCAAATAGGGGAACGAGGGCATAAAACTTTTCACTGGAAATTAATTCCGAACGGAAGCAAACGCATCGAGCCCCATCGAGCTTCGCCAAGCCCCCCTTCGGGCGTGCCAATATCGTTTATCGTTTTAAAGACGGCACGGGACGGACACGAGAAATAATTGAATTGGTTTATGTACGATTCACGTCCGCGAAGACAAACTTTCCGCGGCCCGTCTTCTTTCTCTCCGTTGGGGAGCACAAAAGTTGGTGTGAAAATGTTGCCCGAAAGTAATTCAAACATTGATGAATATTGATTGATCTTGCAGAATTTGCCGCGGTTACGCGGCAGTTGCCGACAAACGGGCCAAAACCAATTAAACTGATAACAGGAATTCGGTTTCTGCGCGGTTCCAATCCATGGATCCATGGAAAATGGCACGGCGAGCGAGAACGAAAAGCTCGTCTAAGTAAATATGAAACGACGGTCAAAGTAGCTCGGCCGGTCCGTTTCGCGGTAAGTACACCGCACGCACGTTAATTGATTTCGAGAAGTGGAATCTACTCAGCGCCTAACGGGAAACCGGCTCAGTGCATCTAATTGTTTCGAGTGAACACATTTCAATCGCCATTCTTGCTCGTCTCCCGAGTGTCATCTTCGGTGCGCGCGTGGTGCCATCGACCGCGTACGATCGAGGGGAGTCGATAAGCATGCCACATTAAATAACATCCATTCGCGCCCGCACTCCCGCTCCCGCTGGAACTACTGCAAGCACCGCCATACGCTACAGACGATTACAATCGAAGGTGGCCAGTTGCCACCGGTTTTACCAGTTGCGCACTTGACCACTGGAGTATGTACTCCCGCGTGAGCGCACTGCACACCTGGTGAGTCATTCCCGGGCGGGTGGTTCTTGGACGGTGACTACGAGTACGCGGCGTAAGCGCGGATTCCAGCCCGGGCAAACGTGAGCAAACTTTCAAGCCAATCTGCCCGTACCCACCGATAAGCAGCGGGCGAACGAACGGCAGAACGATTCCGGCCAGGCTGCACTCGATCGCTGTTCTGCTGCTTGTAAATCGGTCCCTGAACTTGCGTTTCCGCTGGTCTCGCCGGGAAATGGGCCGGGAACTGCCAAGCATCGGTGCGCAGTTTGCTTTGCTTTGTCGTAGATTAAGCAAACCGAACCGGGAATATGCTCCCGACTCGCCATCGTCGTGTGAGCAAAGGAGAGCAAAAAAAAGAACTTTAATTTGCAATTTAGTTGCATACGTACCGCGAACGAAACGAGCGCCCATAAAGGAGAGCTAACCCTTAAGCGGGATTGGAGAGATATCGAACGAGCTGAAAACGGTGCCTCATAGCAAAGGTGTCGAACGCGACGTGCGCTTACATATTGTTTGCATACGATCACCTGTTTTAGAGGAAGAATCGAAAACTTGAAGACATCGATAAAAGTAATGTCGTACTAAATTGAAGTACATAAAAAAATTGCGTCCTAGCATGGTTTTTTCATATTTTTACACACACTATTACTACTTTATTTACTATAGACAAAAATACTCCATGTTAGTTATGTTACGGACACTTACGAAAAGTCGTATTTTTCGATTTGTCGTATAAAAAACGCGTTGAAATTTCTTACACCCATAAGCATCATTCTTTACTGGCACCGGCCCCAGTAACTACATAACAACGATCGGCACCATATGCTTATGGGCGGTACAGTTACACCGGTGTGGCGGAATCTCGAAATGGAGTACGAGCGCTGCGGCCGGGGGAATTCCACGAATCGACGTGGAATCAACTGTCTGCGATCGACCGCGTACGATCGAGGGGAGTCGATAAGCATGCCACATTAAATAACATCCATTCGCGCCCGCACTCCCGCTCCCGCTGGAAGTACTGCAAGCACCGCCATACGCTACAGACGATTACAATCGAAGGTGGCCAGTTGCCACCGGTTTTACCAGTTGCGCACTTGACCACTGGAGTATGTACTCCCGCGTGAGCGCACTGCACACCTGGTGAGTCATTCCCGGGCGGGTGGTTCTTGGACGGTGACTACGAGTACGCGGCGTAAGCGCGGATTCCAGCCCGGGCAAACGTGAGCAAACTTTCAAGCCAATCTGCCCGTACCCACCGATAAGCAGCGGGCGAACGAACGGCAGAACGATTCCGGCCAGGCTGCACTCGATCGCTGTTCTGCTGCTTGTAAATCGGTCCCTGAACTTGCGTTTCCGCTGGTCTCGCCGGGAAATGGGCCGGGAACTGCCAAGCATCGGTGCGCAGTTTGCTTTGCTTTGTCGTAGATTAAGCAAACCGAACCGGGAATATGCTCCCGACTCACCATCGTCGTGTGAGCAAAGGAGAGCAAAAAAAAGAACTTTAATTTGCAATTTAGTTGCATACGTACCGCGAACGAAACGAGCGCCCATAAAGGAGAGCTAACCCTTAAGCGGGATTGGAGAGATATCGAACGAGCTGAAAACGGTGCCTCATAGCAAAGGTGTCGAACGCGATGTGCGCTTACACATGGTTTGCATACGATCACCTGTTTTAGAGGAAGAATCGAAAACTTGAAGACATCGATAAAAGTAATGTCGTACTAAATTGAAGTACATAAAAAAATTGCGTCCTAGCATGGTTTTTTCATATTTTTACACACACTATTACTACTTTATTTACTATAGACAAAAATACTCCATGTTAGTTATGTTACGGACACTTACGAAAAGTCGTATTTTTCGATTTGTCGTATAAAAAACGCGTTGAAATTTCTTAAAAAAATACAAACAGTTTAAAACATCCTTAAATACTGAAGGCATAATTTTATCGATTTTTATAAAGATATAAAGAACCCTCATATAAAGGAAACATATAATGGAAATTCAAATGTTCATGTATTTGGATTTAAAACTATTTACTACTCGACTATTTGTTTTAAACTCTGATAATGAAGCAGCACGGGGAAGACAGTGAGCGATGGCAAGATATACTGTAGACTGCAGGTTCAAATGAATCAAATGAAGACAACAAAATAATAAGAACGTAAACAAACCGAATACAATAGATAGTGTTACAATATGTTGAATCATGTCAATTATATTGAAATATGGTAGAACTGTTTTATATCTATTAATATATTTTGATTTTAATAGGTAAATTATCAAGAAAACTATTCCCTAATAATATTGCATGCC